>JAYMSL010004974.1:0-10564 GCA_036897195.1 Plantago coronopus
CTATTATTATTATTATTATAACAAAAATAAAAATAAAATTAAGTTAAGTTAACTGAACTGAACTGAACTGCAGGGACCTGAACTGAACTGAACTGAATTTAATGAACCTGAACTGAACTGAACTGAACTGAACACAACTGAAATTAAGTTGAATTGAACAGGGCCTTATACTACTTATACTAAGAGAGGAAAAAAACAGTTTTGAGCCCAATGAGACTCATTTTTAGTAGTTTACCCACCACTTATCTTTAGACTATTGGAAATTTTATAAGAAAAATAATTCATCCGTTCCGTCTGAAACTTCTCATTTAGTTTCCTTTGGCTTCTTTTCGGTGACAAGTTAATTAAAAAAACGTTTGAGAAAATTATTAAAAGAATATATTAAAATATTAGTACAATTGTTATACTATTTTAATATACTTTTTGTATATTTTGGATTTTGCGTGATTTATGAGTTATTTATCATCGAGAAAAAAATCAATAAAAACAAATGAGAAGCTTCGATCGGGTGGGACGGAGGAACTAAAAAAAATACAAAATTTAATAAAATATAAGAAATTAAATACGTTATAAACTTCATCACCTTTTATGAAGGACTTTATAATTTGGATTTGGTTAATCTTTTTTAAATTTAATTTTCCATGTAAACATTTGTGTCAACTAAGTTGACAACTGCTTCCCTGTCCCGCACAAGTTTTTCATTTGATTTTTGCTGACTTTTATTCGGTCATAAAATACTCCTAAATTATGTCGGATTATTATATTACTATATAATCCCTCCGTCGTTTAATAATGCTATATTCTGTCATTTTGGACGTCCGCTTAGATGACACACTCATACCCTATACTACCAAAATTCAACCTCACTTGTACTATTTTAATTTTCATTAACTACTCCAATATGAGTAGATTACATCTGATCACCCTCATAAATTTTCTAATTACATATTAATCCGTATTAATTAAACAATTAAACTTAAGTCCCTATTATATTAAAACAATTACATCTGGATCCACGATATTGATTTTTAACTAATTTTATGTTTTAAAAATGGTCGTATTTCTTTTGACTACCTTTTTAGAGACATTAATTACATTTCAAACCTCACTATAAAATCAATTACATTTTAGTCCAAAATTTAGTTTTTTTAATAACTTTTTGAATTTTTAGTTCAACTTCCAAACAAGACTTAAGGTTGTAATTTGCAATATTATCCTTGAAATTTCAAATGTTATTATTACAACCCATTAACTTCACCAAATTATTAACTCATTTATATATCTCTCATCTAACAATTACCTATTATTATTTTAAAAAAAAAACCTAAATTAAATTTTCATTTATTTTTTAGTTTCACCATTGAAGCTTCCATGGAAGCTCAAGCTTTCCATGCAAGCTTCTGCCATGGAAAATAAGAGAGCTTCCATGGCAGAAGCTTAAGCTTCCTGTAATTGTTCAAGCTCAAGCTCAAGCCCAAACGTAATTGTTCAACTAAGAGGGATGGGGATGAGACGCGCGTATCCTTGAGGGTACCTAGATGTAATTGATCCACTCCAAGATACTCCACTTGTGTTATATCTCAATATTTTACACACTTTTTTAAATATTGTACAAAAAGACAACCGTAGCATTTTAAAGTGGATGGAGAAAGTATAATTTTTAAATATTTTTTTTCAATATGAATTAGAAGTATTTGCAATAAAAAATAAAAATTTACGGAAACCAAAGGGGGGGGGGGGGCAGGAGAGTATTTGATACAATACAAATTAATCTTATGATGAATTAAATTTTATGAATTTATGAATTTTAATACTTCTTCTGTGTTATACAATACAAGATAGTCTCCGAGGACGAAATTTTCAAATATACATTATTTATAAATGTTTATATAGATTCCTTAAAAAAAAATTACTAAAGGTAACTAGAAGGGTAGGTAGTTGTACTTTTTTCGTCCTAAAAAACTATACTCATTTTTCATTTTGAATTATCTCAAGAAACTTTATCCATCACTAAAAAGTGAAACTACATCACTCATTAAAACTTTTTTTTTAATATCAATATTACTTCTTTTTCATTACGTATCATCGAAAAATAACTTAGCTCAGTTACGTTTTCTTTTACTATATTACTTTAATTATATATTTTTAGACTGCGCACCAATTTTTATGAGCAAAATTTTGTGAATCACAAACAAAACTAACTTAATATTTTCTTCATTGGATTCCATAGGATAGGGGCCGGTTTTGTGGCTGCGGCCGTCAGTGAAAATTTCCATTTATAACCGCAAAGCAAAATGATAATTCAGCAGTCTGCAGGTATGTGTGGCCAGGTGGGTTGACTGTCCACCTCCACATGGCCGGTCTCACAACACAACAGTTCAAAACTCATCAAAACTACCAAAATACCCCCACCTTCCTCGTAGCCGTTACTACCTAAACCAACTAACTTTCCCAATTTCTCCCGGGACATTTCCGTCATTCCCCTTTCTCCTCCCTCCTCTGTAGATTTCATTTCACCGTACAGGACAGGAACAGGAGGACCCAAACCAAACAATCGCACTTTTTCCCATCTCTCTCACCCACAAATCAATCCCTAAATTCTCTCTCCTAGGTTATCACCAAAGGATACTCATATGGACTCCTCTTCTTCCGACCACCAAGCCAAGCCGGAGGAAGCCGCCGCTTGCGACACCTGGGAACCGCCGCCTACTGATCAGCTCTTGCTCTACAGAGGATTGAAGAAGGCTAAAAGAGATAGGGGATGTACTGCCAAAGAGCGTATCAGTAAAATGCCGCCGTGTACAGCTGGCAAACGGAGCTCGATTTATCGAGGCGTGACTAGGTGAATTATACTGTCAAACATTTGGTGTGCGTTTAACTTTGTTGATTGTGCTCTTTTATTGGTATTGATGCAATTTGCTAGTGTTGTTGCTTCAATTCGATTGATCAAGTAATGTAGGATTAGCGTTTTTCTGTTTGTTGTTTTCATGAGGCTAGGCATCGGTGGACTGGTAGATATGAAGCTCATCTTTGGGATAAGACTACTTGGAATCAAAATCAGAATAAGAAGGGAAAGCAAGGTGATTTCTGTTTTTTATCTGTTGCACTATTGGTCTTTTCTGTGCTGATCAAACATTTCGGGTGTTCAAAATTCAAAATCGATGATCTTAACTGTGTTATGTTTTCGCCTTTTGGTCTCTTATCCCTGGGATGTGCGGATGAATGAAATGGGCAGTTTACTTGGGTAAGTATTTATCTATTTATGTACTTGATGGCTGATGCAGTAGATGGTGATGGTAACATAGTTAGCGTTGCATTCTGAATATATGTCGTTGTGTCGATATAGGTGCATACGATGATGAGGAAGCTGCGGCAAGGGCATATGATCTTGCTGCTCTGAAATATTGGGGACCGGGAACACTCATCAATTTTCCTGTAGGTTGATTCTATAATTATAGATAGATCAAATCTGATGAATTTGTTAATGCTTGTGACACTTGAAATATGAAGTACTATTTACTCAAACATTGTGCATGCTTCATGGGGATATGCAGGTGACAGATTATACAAGGGACCTTGAGGAAATGCAAAATTTGTCAAGAGAAGATTATCTTGCATCCCTTCGAAGGTGAACATATGATTATGCTTTTTATATTTAATTTTTGAAACAATCAGATACTTGCCAGTTCTCAAGAACAACACATTCTGCGCGCAGAAAGAGTAGTGGATTCTCGCGGGGCATCTCCAAATATCGCTCCCTTTCCAGGTAAATTGTCCTAAGATAAATTAATGATAGGATACACTGGATAATTTGATTGGATACTAGATAATCACTTATTCATTACTGTAAACAAGCTTCCTAGTTTTAAAATTTGAAGTCTGATGATCCTGAAATTTAACTTGCTAATAACATTGTCCTTTGAACTTTTCATTTCGGAAAGTAATCGGTGGGATTCACAATTTGGCCGCACATCTGGAGCTGACTACATCAACAGCACACTCTATGGTTAGAAAATTTTCTGAATATGCTTATTTTGCTGCTCCAATGTTTTTGCATGTCTTCTTTGTCGGTCACTGACTAAAGTTTGCTAATTCTGAGTCCAGGTGATGAGAAAACTACAGGAGGGGAATTTGCAGGGGGTTACTGCATGGACAGGAAGATAGACTTGTCACATTACATCAAATGGTGGGGTCCACAGAAATCACGTCAGACTGAGTCCCATTCAAAATCATTAGATGACACAAACTTTGGCGATGATGTGGCTAGTGAGCTTAAAGCTCTGGAACGGTCAGTTCAGCCCGCTGAACCCTATGAAATGCCACGCCTAGGTGTGTCTCCAGAAAGAATAAAGCACAGAACGGTTTCTGCAATGAGCATTTTATCAAAATCAGCAGCATACAAGAGCCTCCAAGAAAAAACGTTAAAAAAGAAAGAAAAGGATGAGAATGACGAGAATGAAAACAAAAGTAATATTGAGAAAATTGACATAGGGAAGACAGTGCAGAAAGCAGGCCATGATGGTGGAAGCGAGATACTTAGTGTTGCATTTGATACAGGTGGACCATTACCTCCTCAGCAGAATGTATACCCGTTGGGTTCTCTTCTTTCTGCTCCGCTTCTTACCAGTTACAATAATATTGACACCTTGGCAGACCCAGTTCTTTGGAGCTCCCTTGTTCCAGTTCTTCCTGGTGGATCATCACGCCCCAACGAGGTATGTTTTACTTTTTTCCAGGTTGAAAGGAGGTGAACTTGATCTTATTACCTATAACTAAAATGTTTGCAACTTCATTAGCTAAATAATTGTGAACCAGCTCAAGAAAATGAACCTGTTCTATTTCATATAGTTTTAGCTGAATAATTGTGAACCAGTATCTGTAAATGACTGTATCAGCTTAAATCGAGTTTGATTATGATATCTGTCTTCGTGTATGCATGTTCATAAAGTGATTATATAGATAGTCACATTTTCTTCCAGCAAATGTATGTTCTGCCATTGAATATTATATTTCTCATGAGACGAGTGATATTATTATGCAGGTAACAAAAAATGAATCCAGCTCAAGTTACAGTTTCTTCCCGCAAGGAGATTAATATCACACTCCTATTTCCGGAACCCAAGTTGGGCATGGGCATGTCAGTAAACAAAGAGAAGTCCCGGTAAAGCTCAAGAGTATGAGACAGTATCTCAAGAACCGAGATCAAATATGTTTATAGCCTTGTCTTATAGCTTTGAGAAAGTATGAATCTGATGAGTTGTTTCAAGAAGCTGTGCATATGTAGAAAATGTATACTGTTGTGTTTTTACCCGTGTCATGAACAACACATAGACAGAGGCAGTCTGACATACCCTTTTTGTTTTCTCCCACTTTGTAATGCTTCTTCATACGAAGTTTTGCCTTATATATATTACACAGATTACAAATCAGTCTGCTTTTTGCATTGCCTATAATTTGATCATAGAAGTGCAGATGTTTCACAGCTTCTTGTTGGCTAAAGAAAACCTACAACTTTGTTGGATTAAACCTCTTTGGATTAAACCTCTGATATTTTGATTTAGATTACCGATGTTCTAAGTTGCACCTGTAATGTTCTTCCCAATATAAAGACTCTGTGATGGGCTTGCAAATTTAAGACGCAGCAACAAAGGCCAGGGACGGAAGAATCAGTAATGATCAGGTTGTGGCAAACCAGATTTCTCCTACGAAGCTATGAAGTACAGCACATCTTATATCACATTACTCTATAATTTAATAAGTTGATGCTTACTGAGGCAGTAAGCCAAAAGCATAATCAAAATTCTTTACAAAAGGATGCTTTTTGTCCTTCTATGATTGTTCCTTTGTTATTTCAACACTAATCCTTAGTTCTTGTTCAGAACAACAGCCAAATCCCGTAGTTCCTCGAATGCATGCATTGTCTCTGCATCGAACCCTCCAGCAAACTGCCGAAGAATTTACACAGTTAATCCACAACAATTTATGATACTTTCTGAACTTTCTCAGATATAATAATGGTGCACACAGATTGATGACATATGATAGAGGTGAGGAAAAACCTGATGAATTCGGAAAGCAAATCTCACTCCTTGGAGCAACATATAATCCAAGGAAGAATCTTTATCCGATGTCCCCTTGCACTGAAGTTCCATAGCCACCCTCTTCATGTACATCTTCGCCAGTTTCACAGAGCCGAATTTTATCTTACATGATGACAAAAAGTTAAAGCAGCATTAGCCGAAGAAGGTACACAGGCAACCATTTTTCATGAAGAACCATGTATTTACCCAAAAAAAAAATCAAAACTTGTGGTCATGCGTTCCTCAGAGTTGATTGTGGTGTTCTATATATGAGTATGACTCTCATGAAATATCTTATTATTGGTATGAATCTTCATGATAAAGTAGAGTCATTAAGAGTGTAAACCTTGCTTAATACTCCTACATCCAGCATCCAGTCTGTGGGAATAAGGAACTCCTTGAAGTGTCTAATCGATGAATCTCGTGTTCGGAGAATATTATAAACAGTTCGCTCCATCCTGATGACGACAATCATATAATTGTTACAATAACTCAAAAAGAATACTCGAGATATCAGTTAATTTTCTTAGAAGAAGCCATGAGGTATCTTACCTCTCAGACAAAGCTGACATTTTCTTTAGCGCAATGTCACATGGCAAGCGAGGATCATCCTTGAACTTTGTAATTTCCTGCTCCAACTTCTTCAGGTCTCTATAACCAAATGCTGCTTCTCTTAATGTATCTGCTTTCTTTTCTGGCCAGTCGAAGTGTTTCAGAACTGCTCTTTCATCAACCTTAGAACAATTTGAAGAGGACAAGATTTACTGCCAAGTAGTTGGAGAACATAATGGACACGATGAAGTATCATCATCTGTTATTTTCAATACACACATTTTCCCTACAGATTATTGCATTTTTAGATTTTGACTGATTAAAGCATGGACTGTCTAGACGCATTCTAGGAGATAGTGATGGCTAAAAGCAAGAAACGTACGAGAAAGCAAAGTTCGTCATCAAGCCACTTCACAAACGCAACAACATCTTCAATCTTTTCGTAAACAGCATTGTTGACCTCTCTGATCAAGGAGTTCACAAACTCACCTTGAGTCTCTACATCTGCCTTTATCTGCTCAGGCAAAGTGACCAAATACATGGTTTAAGCAGACATCATAAAGAATTTTCAGCAAATAATGTTAAGTATCATAGTCAATGCTAATGTAGTTTAATGCATGTAATTGATCAAACTGAAGCACTTACAGCAAGTAAATGAGAGGATCGATTCTCAATTTCACCAATCATGCTACTACGAACACTAGCAACTTCCGACGCGTCTGCTGACACAGAATTTACGCAGTCCTTCCTCGAGTCCCTCTTCATGAGTGAATGATAAAATTCAACAACCTGTGGAGCTCGCTGCACCTTTCCTGATGTGCTTCTTGGGACCAACTTTGGAGCTGGTGGGGGTGGTGGAGGCGGTGGGGGAGGAACAACTGCTGAGAGTCTCCGGGCAGACATTTCATCCTTCTGGCCACTGCACGAAGGCCTTGGAGGGGGATTCGGGACACGTAGTGCCCGTTTCTCGACATCATGTGGAGCTGTCACTTTACCAATGTCCTGAAAGTTTGTATAAGCATGTGGCCTTTTGCTTATATCTGATTCCAAGTCATAATTTTGAGAAACCATTCCACTGTTCATTTCCTTGTTACACATAAAAGCATCAGATATCCTTCTCTTGTTAAGTATCAAATCTTCAGGACAGCAATTAGATCCACTTATAGAGTGCCTTCGTGCTACACCTTGTGGATCATCCCAATTACGGTTGATTATATTATCCCCATAATTCAATTGCTGCAAGTCATCATCTGTAATGGGCCACTTTTTAAACTTCTTGATTAGGTACAACCTCTTTGTGGCACTATCATCAGAATCTTCGTCAGCTTGGAACGGCAATGGCGTCAAACAAATTGATTCCCTTCGCTTCTGAACAGAATTAGGGGTCAACGTAGGGTCCGAACTCAATGTAGAGCAATTCCGCAACTCGTCTCTCAAACATGAATTGACCCATTTGAGGTAAGCGAGTTCCTCCACTTCATTCATTCGACTCATTTGAAGACCTTCCACTTGTTTACATAGATCTTCATTCTTAAGCTTCAGTGAAGCAGCCTCTGCTCTAATCTTTGCAACACCATCACTCTTCTTGTGAACAAATGAACAAGGTATCAAAATGAAGCCACAAAAAAAGCTAAGAAACCAATACAATCAAGTATTCAAGACTACCAAACAACAATACTCCATACAACTTATCTGAATATTGATGACTACCAACATTAGGATCAGACTACTATAAATGAGCTGGAAGAACATAAATGCATTTCAACTAAGGCAGTAAGTACTCTATGACAACATTTCAAAATTTAAGAAGTACAATCAACAAGAGCTGAAATCCTGCCATCACAGTTCACAACTATAATTAACTAACCAAAATTCAGTTTTACCAGGGCAAAATTTTCAAATTTTCAAAAGTACAATCAATGAGAGCTAACCAAAATTAAAAGTTGAGGTTCAAATATCAGCAACATACCTCAGAGCCTTTGACAGAACTACTTAACTGAGACTCCAATGCTGAAATAGTGCAAGCTAGACTCCTCTTCTGAAGCTGAAGCTCTTTGTTCAGCCGCCTCAGCTCCAAAACTTCCATTTCCACAGCACTACTAAAACCGATTTCCGAAACCTCATCTCTCCCCAATTGACCTGAAAGACTCTCCCTTCCACCCTCCAGCAATGCCACTCTCTTCACAAGGCTATCAATTTCGGTCTTCTTAGAGTCTAGCTCCCTCTGAAGCTCCAAAACCTTAGGATTCCTGTTAACCTCAGACAATTCAGCTTGCAGTTTCAGCTCCCTATCCTTAGATTCTTGCAATAGAGTCCTCAAGTGATCAATTTCTTGAAACAAATCCTCAGAATACCCTAACGGCTTCACCTTGTTCTGTGGGTGTACTTGTGTAGCATACACAGAACAAGAAAGATCACCAATGAGAGACCTTTTGGTTCTGGAATTGGATACCAGTGGCTGATGATTCTTCTGTTCTGAAGCTGTGAGTGGCGGTTTCTTGGGGTTTCCGTTTCCGTTTACGGTAGTTTGCAAGACTCTGGTTTTGGTTTTCTTATCTGCAGCAGAAAAGCCCTTCACTAGGTTGGAACCCCAAGAAGATTTCATTTTCGAAAAATTGGTGTTTGCCTTGACATTGCCATTGGTGTTCTTGGGGAGCTGGTTCTGGTCAGCAAATTTTGAAGATTTTGGTCTGGTTTCAGAAGGGTTTTCTTCCCTCATTGTCACCGGAGAGAAAGGTGAAGGGAGTTGAAAAGTAAGAAGATGAAAAGAAAGAGGCTCCTCCTTTTTGAGTTAAACTACATAGATTTGGGAGGTTATCTTATGTAGATGAAGTGAAGCAGAGTAGGAAGCATATAGGGGAGTTGGGGTTCAGTGATCGATGTTTCTGTTCTCTGTAATGGAATTGGGGCAGAGTAAAAAGTGGAACAGTGTCTCTGCTACTTTCTGACTTGGGTTTCTTTCTGCTTCGCTTTGCCTGGTTCGAGTTTGAATTTTGAAAATTTGAATCTCCATTGTTATAAACGACAAAATAGGAGTAACTGAAGCTCAGCTGACTTTCGTCATCGTCCGTGTGTGTGAGAGAGAGACAAACGCCTACAACACACGATTTGATTCGCCGCAGTCCAATTCTTGGCATTACATTTTATTGGAACACAATCGACAATCGTATAATTCGATATTTTGAAATTATTATTAATTAATTTTAATTTCAGTTTTGTTCAGTTCAATTTAGATAATTTCGGGTGAATTGAAAAGATCCTAAATCTTGGAAGAGACATGGTTAAAAAATGTCAAAAACAAAGTGTTGTGTCGATATTCTCGTTAGACACATGTTAGTATGTTACTCCCTCCCCCGTTGAAATACAAACGTCATCACTTTCTTTATTTGTAGTAACATTACAAATTTATGAACTCTAAATAAGGTAACTTTTATGCTCAAAAACAAAAGAAAAAAGGTAACTTTTCATCTCACTCACTAGTACAGGAGATGGTAGGCGTCCATACTAGTTCCCCTAGGTCAGCAATGATTCTATCCACAATACTCAAAGTTTTAATACAACCGAAACATTCTTTCACCAAATGTCCAATAATGCCACAATAGTACCAAAATTCGGAAGACGTTCATAAGTCAGTCGCAATTGAAGATGTTGGTTTCTTGGACAAAAAATACTCATAACTTGAATACGAGGCTTCATAACATCCAAACTAACTCGATATGAGCATCATTCAATTCAAATGTATCTTCATCAACCTCTCAAAGTGATAAGTTCCCCTTATTTTTATTCCCGATTGCACTTTATCTCAATTTAAAGTTCGAGAAGTGAGCACTTGCGCGGAAAATTATTTTGGTTATCTGAAATTCGGAAGACGTTCATAATTCACATGTTTTACTATAGTTAGGCTTGGCAATGGTTGGTTTTTAACCATAACC
>JAYMSL010004975.1:0-10563 GCA_036897195.1 Plantago coronopus
ATATTGATTTTACATGTGTACATTTCTATATAATCAAGAATATGTCAAGGAAATTTATTGGTAACAGTTTTTTTTTTATGAAGGATGGAGTCGAGCTCCTTATATTAATGGAAAGCATGTTAAGTTCTTTTTTGCTTCTAAGTATATGCAATAGTGAAAGTTAAGTCTTCTTTTAGCTTGGCGTGTTGCCCGCTTTTCTTTTAGCTACGAGCCACTTTTACTTCCACTTGGTTTGCAGTTTGTACATTGGGCAGGTCTATTAAGATGCGGTTGTAGTGGTTCACAATCATGTTTGGCATCTGATTCTGATGAATTTTTGAACAGGATCAACAAGTAGAGTTAAGTGATGTTCTACACAAATCATTGGAAGAGATATTATCTGTTAAAAAGAACCAGGAGAATTGCCTGTCAAAGTTGGTACAAGCACTAGACGTGTGTTCGCAAAAGTCAAAGGAACAAGTATACTCAACCAATTGGCATCTTCTATTCTCAAAATATCAATTAACAGTTGGTTCAGTCCTCATGGCCAGCCTTCCTCGCCATTTTCCAGGTATCACTTCTAGCTGCCCATTATATACTCATGCAACGCCCTTATGGATCTAGTTCCACTAAGGCTCTGCATGTTTTATTGCAAAAATGGGGGGAATGGAAAGAAAATGAAGGAAATGAATTCTATTTTCCTGAAATATATTCCCAAGGAATTTGATTATTTTTCCCTATTTCCTTTTTATTCTGCCCATTTTACCTTGGAACATGCAGAGCCTGCCTACATTCTTTGTTGTCTTTTGGCAGTGTTATGATGTTCTGCTTTATGATATTAATGTAACTGGACCATATGCTTCGATCAATATAGTTTCCATCCTTAGCAGTCTAGGATGTGTAAATAAATGTACCTCACATCTAAGATGGATTAATTTCTTTTACCTTTCTTGGAGAGAATCTATTATGCCCATTACATGTCATCCTCATTACATGTTGCACTGAGGATTTGCGATACATTGCAATGACTTATGTTTGCGAGTTCTCTATGATACCCTTCCATGTATTGCATCTTCTCATTATCATGCCTGTTCTAGGATTAGTTGGATGTTAATAATGTATTCTTATTATTCAATTGTTTTGTATATATTATATAAAACAAATTATTAAAATATGTTTTCTTTCTGTTCATTATATTTTTTAGATGTACTTCACTGGTACTTCAAGGGACGCTTGGAGGAGCTAAGTGCTATGATGGCCACAGAATCTGAAAATGATAGAAGGTTACTGGAGGAGAATGGGATGGATTTAGACCCCAAGGTTAGGGACAACAAATCTGTAATGAACATTGGACTAGTTGTTCGTGATCTCAGGAGTCTGGGCTTTACCTCTATGGCTGAAGATGCCTATGCATCTGCAATATTTTTGCTATTGAAGGTACTGTTTGCTGCTGTGCTATTCTTACTGTCAGTAAGAAAACTTCATTCTGTGGTGTAACTGTCTGATTGATGTGGGTTGCTTCTGACTTATAACACGTACCTTCTCCCTGCTCTTACGTTTTGAAGTCTATGTACCTCAATCTAGTAATGTGGCTTCTTAATTTAAAATCTATGTACTTCAACGTTTATAACTTTCTTATGTTTTATAATGATATATATCTTTATCTTTTGATGTTCATTTACTATAAGTCTCATACTAGTTTAATCAATATCTATTTTCTACTTGTGTTTCCTTGGCAGGCGAAAGTGAATGAGCTGGCGGGTGATGAATTTAGGTTCTCAGTTCTAGATTCCATTAAAGATTGGATTCAGGTAGGTAAAAATCAAAGTATTACTAAAGTTTTCTTGATTTCCTACATGGTATTTGATTGTAATCATGTAGTATTTGTTTTAATTTTCTTCATGCATTTTTAAATTTCAGTAGTCCCTGTGACTCCTAGGTTCTGACTTCTGTGGTAACAATTTGATGTATGATGATTGACTTCTAATGGCGAGAGTTGTATTTTGCAGGCTGTGCCCCTTCACTTTCTAAATGCCCTTCTTGCTTACCTTGGTGACTCTACTACTCATAAAAGACCTGCTTCTGGTCTGAAATCCCCCTTGGCATCTTGTCCATCGTCTCCATATTATGAGACTAGAACCCCTTCAGAAGGACTCGTACGGTGGCAGTTGCGGTTAGAGTATTTTGCTTATGAAGCATTGCAAGATCTGAGGATAGCCAAGCTTTTTGAAATTATTGTGGATTATCCTGACAGGTATTGCCTATTTTGCTCTCAGATAGAATTAGGAGAAACAGAACATGAATATAAAACCATGTTCAGGCAGTTGTCTGATTTATCATAATCCTCTGATTATTGGCTTATATATCTACTGCATTAGCTTCACTCAAGTTGAAATAACGTTTGTATTATTATCACAAAACTAAGTGATAGCTATAAACTTATAGCCATTTCTGATATAGTGATACCATGCTTCGAAACACACACTTAATTTTGTGGATAGTGAAATAAAGCACTGTGCTGGAGTTCATAACATTCTAGAACTAGAAGATGTCGACATCATTTTGAGAAGAGTAGTGAACCTGTGACATGCTGTTCAAATTACACCATTCAATTGCTGTATGAAGGTTGCTTGGTCACATATTATTAAGAAAATTTGACATAGTCAAACTGTAAAAGTATCTTGACCTTGTTGGTCTATTCCGCCATGTAATCTAACTTACCTAAGTGGTTGTGTTTAGTGATGGCAGAAATATGTATTGTACGAAGAAGCCTGCAAAAATAATGAAAGTAAATGTTAGTGGGTATATCAAGTTATAAACTATTATGTACTCATATTGCCACATATCTAAGCTGTTTAATTGTCTTTTTCATACTTCAGCTCCCCTGCTATTGAAGATCTAAAACAATGTCTTGAGTATACTGGACAGCACTCAAAGCTGGTTGATTCTTTCATTGCTTCTTTGAAATACCGCTTGCTTACAGCTGGTGCCTCTACAACGGACATATTACACCAATATGTTTCAACTATTAAAGCCCTTCGAACAATAGATCCAGCAGGTGTATTCCTTGAAGCTGTTGGTGATCCAATAAGAGAATATCTGAGAGGAAGAAAAGATACAATCAAATGCATTGTCACCATGTTCACTGATGGGAGTGGTGGAAATTCTAGTGGACCAGGAAGTACAGGGGACAGTTTTCTTGAAGAATTAAATAGAGATGAAGAAAATCAGGAAAATTCCAGCCTTGATGATGACACCAACATTGACGACAAGCAAGCATGGATCAATGCTCAAAAGTAAGCTGTTTAGCTTTATAGTTTACTTTCATACATGCTGGTTGTACTTTATGTGTCTGTTTGCAGTGCAGACAGACCAAATGACATTGTAATTTTCAACTTCTCATGCCTGTCATGTTTTTTTTTGTTTTTTTAATCTTAAAGCTGGGAGCCTGATCCAGTGGAGGCAGACCCCCTAAGAAATGGCAAGCTTCGGAGGAAGGTTGATATCCTTGCTATGATCGTTGCTATAATTGGTTCTAAAGATCAGCTTGTTAGTGAGTATCGAGTGATGCTGGCTGAAAAGCTTCTGAACAAATCTGATTATGACATTGACTCGGAGATACGTACTTTAGAACTTCTTAAGGTAGTTCAGCGAGATCTTTTATGGTTCTGAAACTCCCCCTCACCCCCTAATCCCCCGATCTAGTTCCTCTTGGTTGGCACTTATGTTCTTGTGGTTCTGTTTTTTGAATGAAGATTCATTTTGGGGAGAACAGTATGCAGAAGTGTGAAGTCATGCTCAATGATCTAATTGATTCGAAAAGGACTAATGGAATTATAAAAGCAACTGCCAAACAACAATCTCAGTCAGGTGCTGTTTTATATTATATCTGTGATGCCTCATTAAAGATCTATTGCATTGATTGTTCTTTTGATGAACATTGTATGTGTCAAATTGAATGATTGACATGCCGTTGGGTCTAAATAAGATAATCAATTACCCTTCTTTTTATGTTTGTCTATAAAAGGAGGCAAATATCAAGGAACAGTATTGAAGAGAATTAGTAGTAACGGAGGTTACTCAAGACCAACTCTTTAGTTATCTATTTGTAATACTAAAGTACCGAGAATGAATATGGAGTCCCTCATCTTATTTTTTTCTGTTCTACTTCATCATATGTTTCTGTCTCCAAGTCAATTACTGAATATGATCTCCATGCACTGGCTTGGTATTTGGCTGGTAGTAACAGTATGTGCTCAAATAACTTGCAGTTTCTAACCTTGGAGGGGATGAGCTGGCACTTGATAATGTTAACGCTTCCATTATATCATTGAATTTCTGGCCAGCTATCCAGGTACACAATCACATAACTTCATTGTCTCATATTTCTTGCAGCTTCTTGTGAAATCTGGCTTTCTTGATTTTGATCTACTTTATTGGTGATACAACAGTATCTAGGAACCTCACACTTCAGTGGTTGTTGTAATCTGTTGTGTTTAATATTTGTTTTAGCTATACAGACTGTAAGTTTACTATATTGTCCCATTTTTGCTTGAGAAGAGAAGTTTTCCTTATTATTGTACATAAATCATGCATGACAAATAGAATGATTAAGCATGTGAAGCTAAATTTCACCTTGTGAATAATTTTAACTTGTTTCAGGATGAACCACTTAATATACCTGCAGAAGTTGACCAGCTTTTAAGTGATTACGCTAAAAGATTTAATGAAATCAAGACCCCAAGGAAGCTCCTATGGAAGAAAAGTCTTGGTACTGTGAAGGTCAGTTTTGAACTGTTGCATGTTATTCTTACTTCACCCGGAGTAGTTAGTAGCAGGCCTTTGCAGTCTAGTTTTAACCCAACTTATGTGGCAATGTGACTGTATTTTCTTTAGTTGGAACTTGAATTTGGAGATCGAAACCTACAATTCACTGTCACACCACTTCATGCTTCAATCATCAGTCAGTTTCAAGACCAACCAAGGTAATAAATGGTTTTTTTTTATTTGTGCAAACTAAATGTAATATTTTAGCTAATGCTAGTTCTTGATGATAATATGCTTCATGCTTTCAGTTGGACCTCCAAGGATCTTGCTGCTGCTGTTGGAGTACCATTGGATATCTTGAATAGAAGGATATACTTCTGGGTCAACAAGGTTATTTGAACCTCAAAAATTCTAATTTTTTATGCCCTATATTCGTATACTATGTTAACTTTGGACTTCATATTTGCTCACGGAATCCACGTACCATTGGGCTAAGAAGTATGAAGGAGTTTCCTTTATTTAGATGCTGGATCAGATCCCATGTATTTTACTTTTATATGATTTTTGGCATATTATCATATACTAATATCAAGTCTCAACCAAAAGTTATCACATGGCGTGGAATTATTCATCGATTTCTTGGTCAAGGCATATGATGATATGTCAAATTCAAGATTTACTGTCTCAAGTTATTTCTTGATTGGTTTAATGTAGGGAATCCTAGCTGATACAGTACAAGATTCTGGTGACCACAAATTTACTCTGGTGGAAGCCTCAGTTGAGAGTGGAAAGACTGGAGTTAATAACAGTAGCAATGAAGAGCTTCTAGCGGGTGAGGAAGATGGAGAAAGTTCAGTAGCATCTGTCGAGGATCAATTGCGTAAAGAAATGACAGTTTACGAGGTATATTTATAAAAATTTACATTTGGTATTTAGACAACAGAGTGAAGAATAAAGTGTTTGATCTATTAGTTTCTCTTCATCATCCGAGTATTATATAACATATAATACTTTATTTTACTATAATATAGGTCATAGTAGTATTCCTGGACCATTTTTCACTGAATCGTTGGCATGTTCAGAAATTGCTCGTGTTATAGAAATACATTTATATTTTTGCTGGGTTGCTTCTTTATGAAATTAGCCCTGTTATGTGTCATAATTTGGCCAGATTTTAATGATTACAAGAAATTGTTGCAGAAATTCATCATGGGAATGCTTACCAACTACGGCAGCACGGCGTTGGATCGGATACATAACACCCTCAAGGTAATCGATTTGTTAGAATACTTAGACTGTACATCAGAGATTACCTAATTAAAATGATGTCTTTGCAGATGTTTTGCATAGCTGATCCTCGTTATGACAAATCGCTCCAGCAATTGCAAAGCTTTTTGGCTGGTTTAGTACTAGAAGAGAAACTAGAACTCAAAGATGGAATGTATTTCTTGAAGAAGTAACTACCACTGCTTCTTGTGCAGTGTGGACAGGGTAGAAACTAGTATTTAGGATTGTAGTCTGATGAGGAAGATGAGGGGAGCAGATAGTGAAGAAATAGTATAGTCGATCCAATCTCGTACGCTTAAGCACGTTTAATTCTACTGTTGTATCAGTTGTAACTATATGTAATCTGAGTTTTTTAATAATACGATATTTATAAAATTCGCAAGTAATTTTCATTTGTGAGAAATTGGTGTGTGCACATACCAATCCAAATTAGCTGCAAAAATGTTGTCATAGTAAGAGTCAACTTTTACTAGTATCAGCATGAATCTACTGAAAGTCTGAAACATAAGCATCATACAGTATGCCATGAGCACGACTACAGGATCGATGCTCGTTCTTTTAGCGTGGTTGAACCTAACAAGAGTTTGTTTGGGTGTTTCTAGGCTTCTAGTTGGACAATCAGTGACGCCTAGACAATATAAAACCTGACAGAGGGATCAACAGAAGAAAGATCAACACGACTCCAAAAGAACCAATCAACGATCCTGTGATGCGTTCACAGAAGTTTTCATACTGTTGACATATAGCCACCCAGTTTGCAGAAGCATTCCCCTTATGTGCCAGGTATACAATAGCTGCTGATGATGATGCTCCACAGCTGAGTAAAGCTATCATTCCCTGCAAATCAGAAACAAATTATACAAAAAAGGACTGTAGATTTATGAAAGCAGATAGTGTATCGGTAAGTAAAGGAACATAAACAAGGACGAACAAGCAATACCGTGTCCAAGAACATTAGCAGCACCCTTGTTTTCGCTGCTTTACTCCTGATTATCTGATAGATGGCCAGTGGCAGAGAGATGACAAGATATCCGCATACTATGGCGTTTGCTATCACAAAAAATCTTCAATGACAGTAAAAGACCAAGTCATCAATAATGTCTGGATAATAATGTATCAGGTAATTGATGTAAAATGAGGACTTGGTGACGAACCTTAAGGCCGGCATGTCATCATACTGAGCTTGGAATATCAAAGCTTGCGTCGAGAAAGGAAGTGTCTGATGAGTTGTTCCCATAGCCACAGCACTCCCAAGTGTACCAAAAATCGCAATCATTCTGAGAACCACTTCCAGTATGGATATTCCTCTGCTTACACCTGATACTCGAACACCTATCTGACGATCATAAGCCTGTTCCTCCAGTCGACGAACATGAGCCTCTTCCTCGAGTCTACGATCATGAGCCTCTTTGTCTGCTGCACCTTCTGGCTTCATCTTTATCTTCTACAAATGCAGTTCCACACAGGCTTTTGGTCCTTATATTACTGGAAAAAGCTAGTTAGGCTACATCTGTGTCCATTGAATTTATTTTTAACAACTAGCTTACATAAGCATTTCTTGGATGTTTATAACTAGTTTACTAATTGGGGGAAAAGGTACTTTGAGCTTGTTTTTATGTAGTTTTGATTCACTCACAAAGTGATTATATCATGGAGTATATCTTCCAATTTCTACCTGCTCCACTTCTCAATCTATTTAAAAGTAAACGATACAAGATAACAATGGAACAATCAACGTATTCTTTTCTTTGGAATCGACAAAATGCATTAATCACTAACGTCACAATTTAACAAAATGAATTTGGCAAAAAAAGAAAAGCCCCAAAAACTTTCGCCTATACCACTAGAACATTACCTTCACTCAACCAAGACCATCAAACCCAAGGAAAATGAGAATAAACTCCACCTCAATGATCACATCCCTACACCTTATGCCCACGAGAGATCAAAGATGAAAGACCTAGAGTAACAAATAGATTAAACTAATTGTTCTCCTCCGCCTTATGTTCGTTACAACAAGTTGTCAATAATTTTTAAAAAAAGCCGATCGTAGGTTACCAAAAACTCTAACCTAGTAGGTCATGTTTCGTGGGACGAAATACATTCGAAATTACAATTTTACTCAGAAACGGTAAAAATGACGAAAAACATGTTTTTAACAGGAAAATTTGAATAAAATCTTGAACAGGATGAAAAATACAGGAAGAAAATCGAATGGCTTTTGTTTCAGCTCAGCTTTCTCCATGGAACAACTGCTACACTCCAAAACCCAGCAGCACCCACCCAAAGCCACCATCAATCTCTCACTCTGCAACATCTTCTCGTTTCGCATTCACAACCAGAGCCCGACACGAATCAAAACATAATTTGGAACAAAATTCATTCACGGCGGAGCACAGCTCATCATGTCCTTGTTGTGCAAGAAGACATTTTCTTGGAGCTTTTCTGGGCACAGCTCTCTTTCCCATTTCCCCTTCATTCGCATTGGATAATGATTCTCTTGTAAGATTCTTTCCGATTTGTGTCAAAGACTCCATTTTTTTTGTAATTGCTTTAGTCAGTTTTAGTAATTTGAAGTTTATTTGGAATTTTGGATTCTTTTCTTGATTTTGTGATTTAAAGTTATATTTATTCGATTCAGTCAGTGTTGAACAGGATTCATCCTCCAAGGCCTGATTGGTATGAGGAGTTTTATGCATCAGTAATGGACAAAACTATGAAATCATATGAAGCAGAGGTCTTCATTAACTCATTAACTATCTTATAGTACTGCATTGTTGTTCTTGAACAGATGTTTCTGTCTTTTTCTGAATGCGGTGTGTTTTCGTTAGATTGCAGGTTACAAGTCGCGTCTGTTTGCGAATTTGAGAGGAAATGCAGACAGGATTTTGGAGATTGGGATTGGGACTGGGCCTAATCTTAAGTATTATGCTGATTATCCGGGTGTATCGGTTGTTGGTGTTGATCCTAACAGGAAAATGGAGAAGTATGCGCGGGTAGCAGCAGAGGCTGCTGGTCTAGCACCCTCAGACTTTAAGTTTGTGCAAGCAGTATGTTCTCTAACTATGTTATGTGTTGAAGTTTCGTTGTTGTATCTTTTGATTGTTACGATTATGAAGACGATTTACTTTCAATTCATAGTGCTGATGTTAGCAGGCTTAAAGTAACAATGTTTACTGAATTGCAACTTGCTATGATGAATGTCCCTGGAATAAGCAATGTGAAGTTTGATGTTTGAGAACGTTAAGGGTTCGCATTGATAACCTAAATTGCTCAAGTCCGATGTTACTTTGTTAGGTGTCGTATTGATTTCTAATTTGATCGTTGCATGTTCAGGCAAACAATGTCATGGATTGAAATATATGATGCTACTTAAACAACTCCGACCTTGTTTTAGTATAACGGTTAAGCATTGTTTGACATAGCATCTGTCCTGGCTAGGTCATGGCTGTATATACTAATTGCTCCGTTGTTCTGTCTGAAGTCTGAAGCATTTACTTTTTGTTAAAACGCAACCAGGGCTAATATCACGTCCATTATTATACAGGTTGCAGAATCTTTGCCTCTAAGTGATGCATCTGTTGATGCTGTTATCGGAACACTTGTTCTGTGTTCCGTAAATGATGTTGAGCAGACATTGCAAGGTCTGTCAGCTCTTGAGCATAACATTAGACAGCACTAGATCATTCAATTTGACTAAGAATGCTAATTTCTGGATATTTTCTGCAAGACAGAGATCAAGAGAGTACTTAAACCTGGTGGATATTACATTTTCGTGGAACACGTGGCTGCCAAAGGTAACAGGCTTACCCATAGATTCATTTCAACGATACATGGAGCATGCTACTTTGTTATGGGTTTCGACGCCATCATTCAATAGGAACCTGACTTATTCGTTGTTGATTGCAGACGGAACTTTTCTTAGACTTGTACAGGGAGTTCTTGATCCATTGCAGCAGACAGTTGCTGATGGTTGTCACCTGACTAGGAATACTGCAAGTAATATTGCTAATGCAGGTTTTGCTAGTCTTGATGTTAATCAAGCTGTTTTGTCCACTGTTTCACTCATTAATCCCCATGTGTATGGAATAGCTTATAGATAAACAGAAACAAATAATATAAGCAATTGATCATATAGATCGGACACAGATTGAATGGGTTGATTTCACCCAAAACACGCCTGGCCGTTTAGAACGACACCTATCTGGACATTCAACTTGCGAACCGCCAGAATCCCCTGATGAAGGCTGGGAGTGCTTTGATATAATCTCTTCTGGGGTAAGTAGAGTTTCAAAGAGGTAACAAGGCCACTAGTATACAGACAACTTTGTGAACTTTTCTTTGGAAAGCATAATACAAAGGGTAAATTACAAATAGGGTATGGTCAACACTCAATTTATCAAAAAACTACCTACCACTTTTCTAAACTAACAAAAAAAGGCAAAACAGTATAAATGTACATTTATGTGCTGAAATGTACAAATTTTTCTGTACATTTTGCTCAAATTATAACATAACCACAAACAAAAT
>JAYMSL010004976.1:0-10563 GCA_036897195.1 Plantago coronopus
CCACACGTTTAAGTCTAATAAAGCCGTTTTCATCAATATCTAGTGCAATGGCATATTGCATAATAGACTCCTGACCTAACTGGCCATATTTAAGCTACTTCTCACGTCTTCCCACCATTCCAGCCTCCCTGCATGTTTCAATATATTCAAATTTTCAAAAAAAAACTGCCCACCAAACATAATTGCGAAGTTGCCCAGCATGTTGTAGTCCTCTTTCTTCCTCGATTTAGGTATGAAATGGTGCTTTCTGAATTCAAACATGCAAGATAGTTAAGACTTCAAATAATCTGCCCACCCAGTAACCCAGAAATACATTACTAACCGGCCTTCCTCGTTTAAGGTATGAGCATGATTCTAATCGCACTCGTTGCCGGCCATGCCATCTTCACGGTCAGGACCACCGAAGCGCCTGATTTCCCGGCATTCCTCGCATATGCGCATGGTATTCTTCAAAACTTAATACAATCTACCTAGTAGCATTTGGATTTACTTACTCTATGTGGGGGTGGATATGGGGACAACATTGACATCTGCTGAGAGCCTACAGGCTGAATCCCCTGTTTCGCATCACCGCCAGTTTTCGTAACGCCAGTTTGGGGAGTTTTCCCGGCCTCATGGTTTACTACAATCGCCTGCAACCGCTCAACCTCCAGGGCAAGGAAATCCTTCTCAACTATAAGCCCACTAATGCGAGCCTTCTGTTCCTCCTCCAGCTTCTTAAGCTCTACATTGCCGGCAGCTACCTTCATGTACTTGTCGTTCTCCTCATCAAAATTATCCTTGTACTTCCGACATTCCATTGTTAGATTCTGAACCTCAAATTCTTTGTTTGTCAAACGCCGTACTAATAAACTCCGAGCTCTATCACCTTCCAACAGCTCATTACTCATTAAATTAACCTTCGCCTCTAAATCCCTAATATGGTGCTTAAGATCTTCCTTCTCACTAGCAGAGTCGCATGCATCCTGTAACCTCTTCAGCTCGGCCCGGGTTGCAGCAAGATCAATCTCGGCTTGATGCAGGCTACCTTCCAAGTATCTGATCCTCTCATCACGTTGGTCTGGTACGACAACGTCAGGCACACAAGCTAAAGGGTCTGAACCATCATTGTTCAATTCACCACCTGGATTGCTTACTAGACTGAAGTTCTGTGGTTCAAACTCAAAAAAATCCCAATCCACAACAAGATTTGTTGGCTTATCAGTCTGTTCCAACATCGTACTTACTTCCATGCCATGAGTTGCTGCGCTAAGATTTGATTCATTCGTTTGTATGGCTGCGTTCAACAGGTTGTCATTCCCACTATCTATAAAAAAATCCGGCGCACAGTTAGGCCCAGCACAACCGCCGGTTTGTGGTTCCTTTACTCCAGCTAACAGCTCATCTTCACTGTATCCAACATCATCTTCAGATACATGTTCCAAATGCTCCTCTGTTACACCTCTCTGGACCATTAATTTCGAAAAGCCCGGATTATCCCCATCAAGCAATTGCACCTCCTCAGCTGTTGCTCTTAGCGGAGTAATAATCCCCTATGTCAAATACAGAAATCATTAAAACTCCCGTCTAGTAATGCATATCATGCAGGAATTGGCCAAAACATGTCAGTAACTCACATCTGCAATGGTATCTAGGTCGACCTTGTTCAGAGCACGTTTCATGTGCCAGAGATCCCACCTTAGGAAACGTGGGAAACACGGGGCGGAATGTAGAGGTTTAACTAAGTCTGAAATCTCGCACATCCAGTACTGCACATGCAAAAAATACACAATATGTAGCAACGGAATACCACAGCCAAAAAAAAGGGAAAAAACAAAGTATCACAAATATACCAGAAGAAAAATAGAACAACATCCAGTTGTAAGGGCTCTCCCCGTTTGCAACCCCTTCAACAAAGAATCCAGTATGAATTTTGACCAGTCATATTTGCAAACCGTATCTAGATCTAGGAGATACTTAGTCACGTGCCAGTTGAGGACAGAGTTCTGGCTTGGCAAAAACAGCTTTCACAGTATAAACAGATGTGCTAACCGGGCAACATCTTCAGCAGCAACGACATCATCATCAGGTGCCGCCAAATATATTGCCATAGCATCAGTTATAGTCTGCTTTGTCAGCAAGTATGACGGTGCACCCTTGTTAGCACGTAGCTGCTTTATTTTCTCAGGGAAACATCGGTAAACAAAATCACTATCTTCTATTGGTGTCAGCATAACTGATATTGGCATCTCCCCGTCACAGATACCAAAAATCAGTTCCATATCTCCTTTCACTGGCAGTACGGACTTATCACCAAACGTAACACCACAAGGTGGGAGCCTTTGGTGTATGTTTGAACGCGCCACCAACTTGGTGATAGATGCATTGTCCTTCTTGAAACGTGCATGCTCGC
The DNA here is from genome assembly GCA_036897195.1 of Plantago coronopus. NCBI lineage: Eukaryota > Viridiplantae > Streptophyta > Magnoliopsida > Lamiales > Plantaginaceae > Plantago > Plantago coronopus. Next base: position 2,393 of record JAYMSL010004976.1, read on the forward strand.
TTGGTTTCATTGCGAGTGCCGAATAAATAAAGTACCAGAACGGCATACGCCTAAGCTCTCTCACATGGCATTGCCTAAATGGAATAGCAGAAAATTCCTTAAGTGTGCTATCAACGTTACTCCGGTAGTGAATACTAGATCTCTCTGAGAAACAATGACATCAAGTTAGACATACTAATACTAGCTCAGGAAAAAATTATAATAGCTAGCACATAGAAATCTCACCCATTCCAGAATCTGCTTCACTAATCCCCTCAGAACCGTCATCTGTTGTCGATACATGAGGTTTTACTGCCCCCCTACGGTGCCTCTCGACAACAACAGGCTGTACTAGATCAGCAAAACTAGGCTCACCTGTATGCAGGCAATAGTTTGTTAGATTTTGTGTTTGTAAAATTCTGTTGAGCATAGCAATTGCTACCAATGCATGTCCACAATGATTAGAGCAAATATAGATGAATAAAAGGAATCTCACTTTCAAATACAATGTTTGCACGTGATCTATTCCGTCTTCGCTGGGAACTAGCGCCTGTTACAAGTAAGGTGAAACAGGGGGGAATCATATGTTCAGTGTTGGCTGGATAGCTGGCTATAAAATAATAAAAACTTATTGGAATGAGGACGGTAAGAGCGCAAAAAATACCTGTTGGGGCGGGCTCCAGTGCATCAGGCTGACCAGGTTCGATTAAAACTGAAACAACAATTGTAAGGATTTTAAGTATTATTCCATTCATAATGAGCACTACCGAGACATCATGTACCGATATTCTATCAAATGCACTTACTTAGTCTTTTGGACGACTTGCTTTTCCTACTCGCAGCGTATGCACGCTTAGGGCGATGGTCAAAATCTGATAAATCTAATATTAATACGGTTACTACAGCTGTCTACTAACATACAACTACAATACAACATTACATCAATAAAAAAGGACAAAGATCCATTCAACCAGAACCTATTATAAAAACTACAGTCCATGCATCAGACCAAAAATCATAACAAACATACCTCCAGAATCAGACTCAGAACTCTCAGAACGAGCTCTTGAATAATTCCAGCATTCAAGGAAAAATTAGGACGGTTAGTTGTAATTGATTTATTGTTCGCTACGTTAATCTGAAACTCTCTCGCAAAGGTGTGAAAATTTTACTTATATTATCTTTAGCTATGGCACAAGGCAGATGGAGGATCAACAAACATGTAAACAGTAGTTCAAAACAGAACAAGCTGGGTGAATACACAACTTATGAATTATAATGAATATACACAACAAAGACACATGAATGACAAATAACCTGGTGAATTGACCTCGTCTGAAGAAACCAAATACAACTTCTCCTTTCCTTTCAATGACCGCCCTCCGACAACTACCATGACAATCATGTCCAATAGTCACAGAAAATTTAAACATAATCTATATGTAAATTGCTAAACATATTGATATAAACAATGCAAAACCTGGAGCTCTCCCCCGGTTTGTAGATCCTCGCCGGGTACGGCCAGTCAACAGTGAGTCCATCCTCAGATCTGTAAACTTCTTATTGATTTACGAGCAACAGAACATCGGCGGGTAGAACGCAAAAGGAGTACTCAGCATTCCGAAGGTAATAACAACTGTCCCAAATTCAAAAATTAAAGAAAGTCTCTTTAATTGGAAAAAGCTGGATTCCAGCCCAGTTGAATTGTACTATGTCGACCTGGTTGGCCAGTATCAACGTAGATTGTACTGTGCCAGAAGAATGTGTGGTGCTTAATCATCTTCCGGCTTACTTCGGCATCAACAAGCATCACAGGGCAAGAATTGGACTGGCAATATCGTTCAAAATCACAGACGGCCAAAAAAACAATAAATAATGCACCTAGGACGGTACTTGTAGTAGCTCGACAGGAGTAGCAGCAGGGGGCTATTTGTAATAAAAAGAAACTTGCACACTGGAACCCAACCACCAAAAAAAAGTGCCCCCAGAACAAATGGGTTGGCTTGTTTTGGACTGAAAAACGAGGCGCCCCATTAAGTGAGGGATTACTGGTAAGGTTGGGGTTGGTTTTGGACGAGTGATGTTCACGGGTTGAAGGGTGATGAAGTGGATGGATAGAGCCAACTATGATGGAGCATTAGTCAAAGCATGTGGTGGAAAGGGTTTGACAGAAGCCTGACAAGCGTGCTTGCCATGAAGACTGTGGCTATGTATCCTTCAACCCGTACTCTATATGTACTATGTATCCTTTGTCATTTTGTTTTATTATGATTTTAGTTTTGGGTCAGGCTACTGGTTTCTCATGCAGCTTTCTGGTTATCATTTATCCAGAACAAGTCTCTGCGGAGCCAACAGCACTGTATAGCAATTATATCGTATCTGTACATCAGTCTTGTCTTGTTGTCTTGTTACACTGTATAACAATTATATCGTACCTGTACCTCAGTCTTGTCTTTATCAACTAACTTTTGCAAAAATAAAACTTACCATTGAATTACACCTTACATGCCAGTAGCCATTTTTATGTATTAACATGTGCACCGTACTGGTGTATTCACTCAATAGGCCCTTCCACTTTCTGACTTTCACAAGTAATGTTTAGTGGCTAAAAATTAGACACGTCCGTCTCCTTCTTCCTTTTCTATTCCCAATTCACACAGTAAACTTTTTTTGTTGAAGAATTCACAAATATCTCTACTGGTTAAAGTACTAAGCATTTACTCATAAACATGGTCTAATAATTTACTTCAATTAGAATTTAACAGTTATAATGATCCAATAATCTTTTTCTAATCATATGTACCATGTAGTAGTCTTAACGGACCGTTTGGTACGACTTAATACCGGTTTTGGGGACGATTCCAACTTCGAACTCTCCGTTTGGTTGGAAAAAAATGATAAAACGAAAACCGGTCATATATAATAAACAAGCTTGAAATCATCGTCTCATAAAAAGAAGTATACACGATTACATTATTTAATTACGTACACTTAACGTATTTTAGGAAATAAGTGTCTCATTCATAGCCACTTAATAATGTTAGAGCAATCTTTGAGGGTTTATTGTACAAAAACCATGTATGGTGCTCATGATAATACAATAAATGGCTACTAGAACGTAACATGTATGATGCTCATGATAATACAATTGCCAAAATTAACTATTGCAATATCAATCAGTAACAAGTCACAATAGACCTCTGCTGCCTCTGCCTATAATGCAATTGACTAGTTTTTCATTCCTCAATTTATGGAGCCATGAGTAATGAGTAATTACAGTATGACACATCGTACATATGTACCCTCACTTTTTAATTGATATATGATATATCATTTCTATTTAACATATTTAATTATTACTAACTGATTAATTATCAACTATAATAACAATACATGTTAGACCTAATTAATTACTAATTAATTGTTTTTGTTTATATAATTATCAATTAATGTAACAATATTATATATAACTAGTGTCGTAACTAAATTATGATTATACACGTTAATTTACTAGTAACAATGAAGTGCAGTTTAGTTAGTAATACGTCTCAACTCCGACAAATAAGTTGGGGATTCGAGTTACTCCTTTGTCGTTTCAAAAAAAAGAAGTTTAATGTACTAGTGATGTTATTAGTGTTGTAAACTTGTAATAGTTTTTAATTAATGTAACATGCTACTCTTTGATCTAATTGAGTTTACCCAGTGCACACACAAAGGTAGTGGTTGCGGGTTCCCAATTTTTGTTTAAAAAAAATGAAAAGATGTGAAATACATAACCAGACCTAACCGAGACTCAAACATCGAAATTAGCAAAAAAAACTTATCTGAACCTCAAAACCGACTTCACATAAACCAGCCTAGACTTGAACCTAACAACACATCAACCACGGTCCAAACGTACACAAACAAAACACGAGATCCCCTTTGATGTTTGATGTTTTTTATGTTTGAGTGTTGATGCGAACTTTGTTTCGTCATATTTGCTTCGTTTCCTATCCTCATCATATTTGGTTACTAGCTAGTACAATTAAAAGGTTTTAGTGTCGGTTGTCAAAAATTCGAAAGGTTCAAGTGTCGGTTGTCAAAAAACAAGAGAATTTAGCTAAACTGCAAATATTAAAAAAAGAACTGAGTGTTATCTAAACTTTTAGCTAAAAAGTAATCTCACTATTATTTGTTGACCCAAAAGTTAAATAGAAGGTTAGGAGGGTAGTGAGTAAGTAGATCGCAATTAGAAGTAAGTTTCCTGCTTCAAACGTTTATGCCTTAATACAGTATCAATATACAACAATACGTACTAATTACCTTAATTACTCTAATTTGCATTGTACTCTTCCACTTGATCCACATGTAAAATATTATAAGGAAGTGAATATTTACATGACACAGACACTACTTCAATCGTACACAAAGGAGCAGGACAATGTCAATAGGCCCACAATTTTGTTTTATTGTGAATCACAACTTTCACTAATATGCTTAAATAAGGACATATAAAGAAAATTAAAGTACAAAATTCAGAAACCTTAATCATGCAACTATAAAGTATTCACATGCATAAATTCCTCTGAATCAATAATGAATGACAATCTAGACTAGTCACACCATTGTGGCATTGTAAGAGAAAAAAACATGTGAATTTTTTAATGGTTCAGCCACATCATTACCATCAACATCAAACTAAAGCCCGACTGACTTCTCAATTTTCTCTTTCCGTTAATGCTCTGTGCAATTTGCATCTCCTTTCCTTTTCTTTTGGTAATATATTTTCCAATTTTAAGTTAATATTTGCATGTCAAATTTTAAGTTTTCATGTATTTTGCTGAACATCTTTACGAATGAAATTCACACAGTTTTTAAAAAAAAAAAATCAAAGGGAGTAGCTGCGGTTAACTTGATTTGTGTAATTTGCAAGCTATTATTTAAAATAATTGAGTTTATCCACACACAAAAGTAGTGACTGCGGCCTGCAGGTTTCCAACACCTTTTATAAAAAAAAAAAAAATGCGAAAGACATAACCAGACCTAATCGAGCACTTAGTTTACATACATACTATATATATTTGATTATAAATTTGTCGAACGATTTTAATTGCAACAGTATATCTCAAAAAATACTAAGGCTTGTTCATGGTTATTTATATATCAGCTTTTGGTTAGTCTTTGACTGTGTAACCGTTGCCTTGTTTCTTGGTTGGACTCATACATGGGACTTATCAATTGTTTATCATTTTGATCACAAGAATTAAAAAAGTATAAATTGCTTATGGAAAATAATGAAAACACGTGAATTGACAGTACTTACTAGTCTTAACTTTTTGAGAGTTCATGTGTGCACTGCACACCTATATGTTCTAGGAATTACTACTCCTTAAAAGCTTCAACATATATACACCTTTATTGGGTCCCCCTCCTTTATTGTATGATCTTGACAATGCTTGGAACCTATCCTTGCCCCCTTCATTCAATCACTACCTCAAAAATACAATGAGTAGATCTGACATGTGTGGACTTTAATGAATCTAACACATAAACAAAATATGTTTCCAAATTTGAATCAAAGTAAGTGTTTTACACTTAATTAGGTACCTGGGTTAAGCCCCTAACCCTGTACAACAGTAATATTTGTGTTTGTTATTAGGTTTAGGTAAACATTTACTCTATTTTTACATACTCAAAACTTCGATTATTAATACTAGGTTAAGAAATCTCGATAATTCTAAAACGTAACCAAGTGTCAATTATTATATTATATATGTATATGAAAATAGTAAGTATTGTTTTCTGTCTTGTTGCTATTGCATTGATGTTTGCATGCTTGATCTTTCCCATCTTTGATATCAATCAATAATGAACATTGTCTCGTTAAAAGTTAAAAGTTCGGTGGGCCCACTAAGAAGAGAATGGATAGGACATCTCCTATTATATAACTATATAACTGACACAATTAATAAACCTGTTAGTTGAGATAATGTGATTAAGGTAATAAGGTTTCCCCACCCTTTTAAGTGCCTAAGAGCATTCACATCAGTTTCCTTATAAAATATCACCTAAAACTTCCTCTAACTCTCTCCCTATAAAATTTTTCACACGTATTCAGTAATGAAATAATTTTATACTTTAGTCTGAAAAGTTTATGATTTTTTTTTTATAACTAGCTTCATAGTCCGGAAAATATGTGAAGGTCCAAGAAATAATTTTCTGTTAAAAGGATAAAACATATTCTAACCAAAATAATTACAAATAAAAGTTAAAGACTTGTATATGAACTTGCCCTATGAACTTATCATATCTTCAATAAACCTGCTTGGGTATAGGATTAGTTTTACAAGTATATATCACTGTTCTATTTGTATATTAGTTTTACAAAGCTATTTGTGATATTACTGCTATAGTTTTACAATTCATCGCAGGGATTAGTTCAATAAGAGCTATTCCCAGATATCAAAGCTATTTGTATTATATTAGTTTTACAAATAGTTCACTGTTCTAAGATTCTTCATTGTTTCCCTCCAAATCCAGTACAACTCATGTCTAGTCTTCTTTGTTATTGTGGCCGGGATTCACTGTAGTATCCAAATGAAATAATTCACCAACAAAATTAAGCAAATTACAAGTTTACAACCATGAAATAATTTAGTAATAAAATTAAGTAAACTACAAGTCTCCAACCATGAAAATATTCAGCAACAAAATTAAGCAAACTATAAGTAAAAATCTTGTTTTTTTATAAAAAAGAAAAACACCGGGTCATCCGGGCCAAACCCGGAAATTTTCGGGTTTGGCCCGGACCCGGAGTTTGGGGAGAACCATGACCCGGGGTCCGGACCGTACGTACCGGTTTTACCGGTCCGGGTCCGGACCCATCTGCTCAGTCCTACCAAATAGTCTTTGTTACTTCAACCAATACCAACTAGTCAACTTTATGTTCTCCGTATTTGTTAAGGGGTTAAAGTTTATATCTTTAAAATTTAAGCACAGTGACAAAATTGTACAATGTCAATAAACATGTACCAAACTTAATTTCAATTTCATCACTACTAGCCCAAATCACAATACCTCCTTCAATTTCAACCAATCATATACTAGCAAAGCAACCATGCTCGTATGATATGAGGAGTGATTTCAATTACATTCTCGCACCGCACACGATTAGGACTATATAAACTCATTTAAAACATCACCTATCCTTAATAAGTTTTCCTCGGAAGGTATTTTATTTTGAATGACTCTCCAAATAAAAATGTTCATTTTTCAGTAAGTTATTTCACACCACTATGAACAAACTATTACATACTAGATGTTGAACTTATCCGGGAGTCTTTAATGGACAAGAGAAGAATCTGCAGATGAAATTCAGTTCTCTAGGCCCCAGAGCACTAATGGATGTAGCAATAGGCTTCAGGGTCTGCTCCAAGAATGCTTAGTTAATCAAGAACGTGTGAATGCTTATTTCACACCACTATGAACAAACTATTACATACTAGATGTTGAACTTATCCGTGTGAATGCTTATTTAATCAAGAACCTTCTAATTACATGATCACACCTCGGCTACTCCTTCTAATTCAACACTGCATGATCCGAATATTAAACCTACCATTTGGAACTCCTCCGTTTGACACTATTTGATAATTCATTTATGAAGAATCATGAAAACCAATAAATATAAATAGGGGGTGGAATTCGGACAGGACAGGACGGGTTGGGGATGTTTTTTTTGGTATTTTCGGGTATTTAATCTCCCGGCAGGGGCGGAGCCAGAACGAGAATTAACATGTGGTTGAATATAAGAGTTATATTAGAAAACAAGAATTAAAATACATTTAAAAGAGAAACATGCAAAATAGAATATAAGAGTTATATTAGAAAACAAGAATTAATATACATCTAAAAGAGAAACATGCAAAATAACTTACTGTAGGGTTTGAACCCAAGCACGCTGGTTAGAACCTGAAGACTCCAACCACTAGACCAAACAAATTTCATGAACTTATTAGTACTATAATACTACTTATTCAGGATCTATTTATGGCAAAGACACACCTAGCTCCTGAATAGGTCCGCCGCTGTCTCCCGACCCGAACCCGTCCCGAACCAAAACAGGACTTCGTGTTTCGGGTATTCGGGATCGGGACAAAACGGTTCGGGATCGGTTCTAAATTTTTTTTTCGAAATTTATGTACAATATC
>JAYMSL010004977.1:0-10562 GCA_036897195.1 Plantago coronopus
CAATACAAAACAAGACTAAAAGTGGGGACAAACCCGCGTTATGGTTAGCGAAAAAGGACAATAAAAAGTGCTAAATATATTGTCATCACCTCTCTCATTTCATTGCTCCTAAAGGTGTCATTAAGAAGCTGGTGAGTATCCAGTCTCACTTTCTTTGGGGGGGACTGCCGGAGGGTGGAAGAAAAATTCACTGGGTGGACTGGACAGCGGTCTGCAGTAAGAAAAGTGAGGGTGGCCTCGGTGTTAGGGACTTGGGTATATTTAACCAGTCCTTAGTTGGTAAGTGGGGTTGGGCACTATTGACAAAGAAAGGCCTGTGGAGTCAAGTTCTGAGCTCAAAATACGGTGACATCTTGAGCTGCGCCAATCATTGGCTTAGTACAGGTAAGAAAGCTGCGAATTGGTCCTCTTGGTGGTCTAACTTAGTCACCAAAGTTGTTTCGCAAGAGTGGTTTCTAAGTAATTTGTCTAAGCAAGTCGGTACGGGTGATGAAACTAGCTTTTGGAAGGATCCGTGGGTGGACAAAGGCTACTTATTGAAAGATCACTTCAGAATATTGTTTGACTTGGACTCGCAACTTGACTGTCTGGTTAGTAGCAGAATAAATCAGTCTTTCTCCTGGAATTGGCGGAGGGAGCCCAATTCGATGGAATTAAGGTCTTTGGAGAATTTGGAGATCCTGCTGCATCCGTTCTTGTGTAGACCGAATGTGAAGGATAACTGGAGATGGTGCAAAGCTGACTATAAGGTGAGTACAGGCTACTACAAGCTGCTGGAGCATTCCAGCTCCCCCCCTGTTCATGGTAATGACTATTTCAATTGGGATAAATGCGTGTGGATTAAAGGGATACCTGCGAAAGTTGGATGCTTTGTGTGGCAGGCGGTTCGGGATAGGATTGCTTCTTGGTCTAATCTCCGTAAACGTGGGGTGATCCATGAAGAGGTTTCTATTATCTGCAAACGGTGTGGAAGTTGGGAGGAGGATTGTGTCCATCTTCTCATTGGATGCGTTCTCTCAAGAGCTGTTTGGATTCAGGTAGCGAATTGGTGTAATCTTGGGTGCTCTGATATTTCATCTTGTAAGCAGCTCCTCGGTTCGGCGTCTTTGGGTGAGGGGAAGGCTAGAATATTGGAAGCTAGGACCATTTGCCAAGCAACGCTTTGGGAAATCTGGAGAGCTCGCAACGCTCTACTTTTTGACAGCTGCGAATTCAGACCGTCGGAGGTGGTGGATAGAATTAAGCGCACACTTTGGTTTTGGTTCAAAAATGCTGGGCGCCTTACTGCTGGCACCCAGTACACATCATGGCTCTTACACCCTGATCACTGCTTTTCTTAGCTGCTTTGTTAGCTTTCTAGCTTTCTGTTTTCTCTTTAGTTGAGCAGCAGGTGTGCTTCTGTTTGCTGATATATCTTGGCAAAGGGGCTGTTGTAACTTGAACCCTTTTTGTCTCATTATATATAATTTTTGGCTGATTCTAAAAAAAAAATTGTTATGGCGTGTGATAAAAAAGAAGATAAAGAGTGATGAGTAAATAAGAGAAATAGATGGGGAATTAAAAGCGAAGCCCATGGATGTAGACAGTTGTCGTTGTTAATGGTCCCTCCCCAAATGAAAAGCCCACTGGGCCGGACTTCATGACATTACGGTTCCCTATGCGCAGACTAGAGTTATAACTTATAGGGTAACGCCGTGTCTATTGATAGCGACATGCTCCGACGGCACGTTAACTCCGTTGATTTGGCTTCGAGCTGCCTGGCATTCTCGTGTGTAAGTAATAATTACTGTGTAGAATAAGTAAAAGTCAAAGTCAGACTTCACTGTACTTTTTTACCCTTTCGTAATCAACCAGCTACTTTTAGCCTCTTGCTTTTTCTGCTGACTCCTCCACCCTCAGCTCAAGAAACTCTCCTCCGTTGAGCGGTGGAGGGCAATGTTTGAAAACAATTTGGAGTGATAGCAGAAAGAAACTGGAGGAGATGGGTGGAGTTTTGGAAATTTCTCAAACTGATTGTAATTCGGTTAAAATTTTAATTTATCGAAAATTATTTTTTTTGAAGAAACAAATCTATTCTACTCCTACACTTACATTAACCCAATACTAACCTTATACCCCACACAAATACCAACCTTATATCACCAAATAAATCTCCACCTCCGGGAATCGAACCCGGGACCTCTAACCATTACACCATACACATTACCACTGTACCACCCCCTGGGTTCATTTATCGAAATTTATTAACTCAATAATATTAAACGGAGTTTTGAAGAGATAAAATTGAGGAATTAACTTAATGTCAAAGCTGTTTTTTTTACTGTAGCATTGAGTTAGGGGCTTAACCCGGTTCCTTAACCGAGTGTCAAACACTGCATCTATGTTTTAATATTATACTTCATCCGTTTCAATAAAACATTCCGGATTTCCTTTTATTTTCAATTACTAATTTTTTTATTATTTTCATTTTCTATTTTATCATCATTTTATCCACTTACTAATATTTTATCATCAATTTCTCCAACTTGAATTAGTTGAGAACGATATTCTTATCAATAAATTGTACCTTCCTTTTTAAAGATCCAATCAGAAAAATACCACCGCATTTAAGGTGTTTGGTTTGGATTAGTCTTATGATGGGTCACACAATGAAAAGTTCCCGATACGTGCACGAACATGCGTTTGTTTGTGAGACCAGCATATATCATCAGTCGAGCAGCTCATGAGCAATTGCACAGGCCCAAAGAGTAGGGATCTCAACACGCAAGGGACCGGGTCTTTGCACAAATTGTCATAGTAGTATATATGTACTTAAATTCAATTTATATGTCTTAAATTATTTTGTATCACAAAATCTTATGTTAAACCATTACTAACTGGACATATATTGTTAGTCAAATAGTCATGTTGATATGTTGTAAGTCAAAACATTTATATTGACTTTCAATATTATAATATAATTTGTGTCAAATCATATATGACTTGACACAAGTCTTGCTTTATTATTTTAATATCATGTTGTTATAAAATGATATTATCACGTAAAATGTAACTTTCAAAGTATTAAGAGAATTTAATCAAATTTATAATATTATTTATAACAATAAAGTACACCTTTATCTTTTTTTAGGGGATGCACCTTTGTTTTTCATATCCATTAAACTTCAAATTTAAACTTCAATGTCAATCATTATTTTGAAGATATCCGACTAAATCTTAAGTTTAGTTGATATACATACAAGTGAGTACACCATGGTGTATAAGAATAAACACATTTTGCTTTTTAGAACTACCATAACACTCAGAAAATGAGGTATAAGTGACTTATTAACACTTAGTTAAGAATTTGAATTATCGATTTACCTTAGTTCATGAATAACAACCTGTATCTAGATGAGGTAAAAATAAACTGATTGCTTGGGACTCAGTTAGTAGACTTAGTTAAGCCCTTAGCTTAGTTCATCATTTTGTTTTAAGTTGGAGTTAGGATTAATTATGATATTAACGTATGCCTAATCAAAATTTTGTTTACTATTTTTTAATTAAGAAATCTTGAATCGTAATACATAAATGAGTGTCAATTTCTAAGACTGTTTAATTTCAGTTACAGATTTAGAAGTTTTATAGGAGAATAATAATATAATTATAATGTACAAGAGAGTATTTATGGCATGTATATAGTTGATGTTAAAGTTGTTTGATGAGATTAAATTGATTATATATAATGAAAAATGAAGTAATGCAAGATTTGAGTTAAAAAAAAAGATTTGAGTTCAAGACTCTCTTAATCAACTGTCAAATCCAGAGTTTACGGTAGCATTGGCCGTTGAGTTAACTCAATAGATTAACTCAACGCAGATGAGTCCCTAACACACTAATGTGCACATTTCTTTTAACGAATTGAAAAATTATTACAAACGATCAATAAAAAAATAAATATACATCAAACATAACTTGAACAATAAGCCTCCTAGTTACAACTCTATCTAAACTATCATAGGAATCCACTAATATGCAAGAATGATATGCATAAAATTTGTAATGGAAAACAGATTAGCAATCTCCCAGCATGCAACTCTGCATACTTACAAGTTACAAAGTTGCATATCATCAATTATGATGAAAGAGGACAAACGTAGTTTCATTTGTTGTAACTGCATTAGTACGTGACATGTAACAAACATAACCTTGCTACGTGTGTTTACGCTAGAGCAACCCACCCCTACACGGGTCAAGCTAACCGACTCATCAAATGAAGTTTGGGCACCCCACCCCAACACAATCCAATAATCCAAATTTCCAATCCTTGTAGTATTAACTAGCCAAGACTGACTTAGTTCGTGGTGGGGTATGTAAAAAGATCTGCATTTGCATTTTGCAACGCAACCCAAAATCATCAATCAAATCAAAACAAAACCAACCCGAATGTTGTATGCCTAGGAAGCAACACCAACTAGCTCGCTCTACACACAATCTTAAAAATCAACAAAGACTTCAAAAAACCATCTTTTTTCCTCAAATCCTCCATTTTCCCAATGGCGGCACCTTACTATACTACCACTCTCCAAACCCTCTCCCTTATCTCTACATCCCCACTGCAATAAATCCCAGATACTAGAAAAGAAGAAATCCAAACATTTTTTTAAGTGTTTGCCCTTTTTGTACAACAACTGAAAAAAATGAGGAACGCAAATGACAAGAGTTTGTCCTCCTCTCTTGATTTTGATGTTGCTTTGGGTTTGAGTACTGAGAATTCTTCTTCTTCATCATACACCTCTTCTTGCAAGAGAGCTGCAAGTTTCTCGAATTACTACAGCCCCAGTGCTGGGTTTCCCGGAGACGGTGGGGCCATGTTGAACCAGGTGGCACCTGGTGGGTTAGTTCTAGGTGAAAGTATCTATGGCCACCAGGTTGCAGGTGCTGCTTCTGCTGCTGCTGGGGATGATGATGATGCTACAGCTTCAGCTTCAGCTTCAGCTTCAGCTTCTACTGTTTTGCCAATGACTTTTTTCACTAACAGTACTGGCTTTAGGCCACCTTCTGGTCAACCCTCCTTTTCCCTTTTTTAACACTTGACATTTCAATTCTGTTTTTTCCCTTTCTTGTTTTGAGCTTAATCAACTCCTCCTTAAACCTGAGAAAAAATGGAAAAGGATTTGATTTTTTTATCCTTTTGGTAAAAAAGATTTTGATTTTTACAATTTTTACTCATATTATGAAGTGGGATTTTGTTGCAGGAGGAGGATTGTATGGGAAAGCAGCACCTTACTTCAGTGCTTCACAGTGGCAAGAACTTGAAAGACAGAAAATCATTCACAAGTACATGATGGCTTCCATGCCTGTTCCTCCTCAGCTCATTCTGCCTCCTCCTGTTTCTTCCACTACTACTAGCCCTAATCCTGCTATCTCCCAATCTACATGTATACATACATACCCCTGTTCTTGTTTTGTTTTGTTTTTTTTTTTTTTTTTAAATTACATTTTTAGGAGCAAATCTTGATGTATTGTATAATTTTGTTTCAAATGTTTAGCATCAGGTTTGGAATTGAGGTTTCCATCAAGCGGTTCGGATCCGGAGCCATGGCGGTGCAAGAGAACAGATGGGAAAAAATGGAGGTGTTCAAGGGACGTTGCACCTGATCAGAAGTACTGTGAGAGGCATGCTCACAAGAGCAGAACCCGTTCAAGAAAGCCTGTGGAACTCTCATCCCACAACAAATATCACAACAATAATAACAACAAAATTAGTACTGCTAGTACTAGTACTACTACCTCACAATCACATACATTTCTTCAAAGGCCAACGACTTCTTCACTATTCCCAACAATGGCCTCTGCTGCTGCTGCTACATCATATAATGACCAAACGAGGTACTGTGTTTTGTTTTCTTGTGTTTGTACAAACTTGTGTATGTTTTCAAGAATTGTTTTGTTTAACTAGTAGTACTTGTGTTCTCTGATTATTAGGAAGAAGAACAAGTTCAATTGTTTGATGATATTTTTTACATTTTTGTGAACAAACATCCTAGGAGTATTTTATTGATTTCTTTGTTCTTATCTGAATTTGGTGTCTGTTACATTTTTCTGTGGGTTATGGTTATGTGTGATGTGTCCTTTTGTTGGCATGCAATGTAATCAATGCACTTCTCATATTTCTTGGTTTGATGCAAAGTTCATTTAATTGGAGTGGATGGGAACTGGAAATGTTATGATTTTTGCCCTACTGGAAATGTTATGATTGATCATTGTAATATTGATATTCTCATGGAAACTGGTTTTTTCTTTCGAGTTTTCGTTCAATTGTAACCCGAAAGCTCACAATGTTGTCAATTCGAGAGGAAATGTTATGATTAATAATTGTAATATCGAATGAAGTTCTCATGGAAAACCCGTAATGTTTTGTGTTTTCGTTCAATTTTGATCCGTTTAGTTAGTTACATCTCGTGTTTGATACTGCTCTGTAGGTCAATTGACTGGTTCCTGAGAGGTGGTTCGAATGCAAGCCAACAACAGCAATGGCAGCAGCCGCAAGTGAATCCGACAGCATCATCAACGACACTGGACTTCACTAGAGACACAACCAACACTGATCACCAGCACAACCTGAACATGTCATCATCCGTGTACGATCCCTACATCCCAGATACGAATTTCAGCAATTCCCAAACAACAAGGCATTTCATCGACGCATGGGAGAAAGAGGGCGGACTAGACGACATTAGCAACAAAAGCAACACCAAGAAATTCTCGCCCTCTTCGTTGCTAAGCCTCTCAATGTTCGGTAACGGAATAGACGAAGAGAATGGAACTGACTACTTAGGAATCGGGATGATGAACCATGCTAGTCCGAACGACAAAGATAGTGATATCGGGATCATAAAACAACATCAACAACAACAACCAGCTCAGTGGATGAATGTGAATTCTGTTTCTTGGATGAACAACAATTCAACGTCACCCCCTGGTGGACCATTAGGTGAAGCGTTGTGCCTCGGGAACTCTGGCACGACGCGGGGCAACAACAACTTGGCGTCGTCGTCACCACATGGTCATCAACATAATCAAAATCATCATGGTTACAGCCAAAACAACAGTAACAATACTACTAATAGTAGCAGCTGCAGTAAAAGCTCGTGCGAGGATGGAAATCAGCAGCATGCACTAAATTTCATTGGGTGACAGCTCAAGAAATTAAATGTTGGTTTTTACCAATTGAAGCTGGGGTAGAGAAGTGCAGGAAAGATGGCCTAAAAAGCTTACTGTTGTTGTGGTTGTGGGTTTGAATTTGGGTCGGGTCGGGTCAGCTACATTTATGAATGTTGAAGTTGTCGTTTTGGGTTTAAATTTGTCTCTTCTTTTTGACGTCGAGAAAGAGAGAGAATTTATCAGACGCCATGGAGAGTTGTGAAAGAACGTGCAACTTTTGTAGCAATTGATCACGACGATTCAATTCTTGTTGCATCCTTTTGTCTCTTGTTATACTGTTCATCAGACATCACCATAATCATCATCACTTTCTGGGTTCAACAACTTCTCATAGCATGTGAATTCTTCAGCACTTTCCCCTTTATTCACCCAGCCATCCATAACTCATCCATAACTCATCCATAACTCACAGTGGACAATACTTTACCCAGATTTACCCACCCAACTTGTGCATCTTATTTTTCTAATGAGCTTATAAGTTATACCCTACATATATTAGGTTAGATCTCACATTAAATTCAAAAATTAAGATATACTAATTGCAAGAATGGGTGTAGAATTTGCTAGAGTGACATTTGTGCATCTGAATTATAAAAAAGATCTACATTATTTATTTCAAATTAAATGACGTATTTGATTTTAAACACGACAATTAAGATATATTAGTAGTGGGAAAAGTGCATATGAATGTAAATTTTGCCCGAAAAGAGGAAATGCGATATTTGGTTTGAGATTAATGGAGTATTTTGAATATCTTTCTAAGGATCATAGAGTGAAATTCACGCTATCTATAGACCAAGCACGAATTGAATTATTGAAAATCGAGAACTACTATTTTTCAACACTATTGATTTAATTACAAATTCATTACTTATAAATTCATTACAAATGCGGAATTTTCCCAGTATGAGGAACATCCGGTTTGTTGATGTGACCGTGCATCATCAGATTGACTTTTTGGTTCGATTGGTTCGGCTAGACTGGTTTTTTGGTTGAGGCATGGTGGAACCGGAAACGGTTCGATCAATTAGACTTCGTTTTTTTCCAGTGTGTTTTAGTGGCTACTTTAGGGTGTTTTAATTAAGTAACTTAGAGTTATAGTGTTTGTATTTTCTAATGCTCGGCGTCCTTAGTATTTGGATTTTTTTTAATTCTTAGTGTTTTTATTTTTTAAACTTTTTTTTTGAAACGGTAAAGGGGTGACTCGAACTCCCGACTTATTGGTTGAAAGTGAAGCGTCTTAGTAACTGAGCAACGCTTCGTTGTCGATTAGTGCTTTTATGTTTGAACATGTTCTAATGATTAGTGCTAGTGTGTGGACTTTTTAGGCAAGTAAAGAAAAAGTTTTTTTTTTTTTTTGGAGATTTACTATTACAATTACAATCGTTCGACAAATTTCTTATCAATGATTTTAATCAAATACCACAAGTCTCAATAAGCCTCAATACAGAGAAAATAATCACCCATGACGGGGATCGAATCCGTGACCTCTTGGATCCGGGATGTCTTCACTTACCAGTCGACTATAAACGCATTGAAAAAAAAAATCTCATACATGCCAGAAATGGGGCCAAAAATGAGCCCAAATCACTGGATTCTTACAAAAGTAGCCCAAATCACTGGATTCTTACAAAAGTAGCCCAAATGCTTACATTATACAGATCAGAGCCCAATAAGAAGTGTAATGAATGTCGGTGAAGACGTGAAGTAAAAGAATGTTTGCTGTTTCTGGTCTAGTAATTGGGGAGTATCTGCTGACTGCCGTACATACTTGTGACTTGTGTTTTCCCTTTCTTAAAAGGTGAGCTCAAACTAAAAGTGTTCAATATTAGCTGAATTAGATCAAGTTTGAGGTTAATCTGCGAGTACTATGTGAGTGAATCATATGTTCAGTGTACTGACTTGTATGACTGGCCATCAATATATTATTTCGCAATCCATCATTACTAACCGAGTAAGTTAATACAAAATGAGAGTTCTACTCGACTCGGGATCGGGATGGTACAAAACCACACATCGATGGTGAGCAAAACCGAACAAAATAAAACAACATGAGCACAAATAGTGCTGTTAAACGAGCCGAGCCGAGCCGAGTTTTTTGATACGCGGCTCGAGTTGAGCTCGAGCTTGGCTCGTTAACAAAAACGAGCTATAAATTGAGCTCGAGCTCGAAATTTAATGAACTTTAACGAGCTTTTTTCGAGCCTTAACGAGCTTTTTCAATATAATATAGCTTACCGAGCTTTATCGAGCCGAGCCGAGCTCGGCTCGTTAAACTATCGAGCATATAATAGAATTAGATTGTAAATAGAATCCTTGTATAGGTAGAATACGTTATGTAATCAGTTTCCCCGTTTAGTCTGGACTCTATTGTAAACTCTATATATAGTGTATCAATGAAACATTACCATTCACAGAAAACATTCTTTCATGGTATCAAGTTAGGTTTATTCCCTACCGCTGCTAAACCTTGATCTTTCTTTCTTCTTCTTTCCCTATACACTCGGTTTCCCGTCCATAACCTTACCCGAAGTCCATCATGTCGGATGCTCCACCCGCGGCCAAGACGCCCGCATGCCACCCAGCTTTTACGGTCTCCAACATCAAGAACCTTATACCCGTAACCCTAGACATGGAAACCTCTCTATACGGAACGTGGGCTGAACTCTTCAAAATTCATGCTCGTTCTCACAAAGTTCTTGATCATATAATACCACCAAAAGCCGCATCCAACAACGATGAATCTGGTGCATCTCTGACCCCTGCCACCAATTCACCTACCCCCGTTGATCGTGATGAAGATTGGCTAATCCTAGATGCTATAGTCCTTCAATGGATCTATGCAACCATCTCTTTGGATCTCCTTCATACCGTTCTTGAAACTGATTCCACGGCTATGGCTGCCTGGAATCGTCTCAAGAATATTTTTCAAGACCACCAAACCTCTCGTGCTGTCACCCTTGAACAGGAATTCACATCTACGCGGATGGATGATTTTCCTAATGCCTCGGCCTATTGCCAACGCCTGAAAAGCTTGGCGGATCAATTGAAGAATGTCGGCGCTCCGGTCTCTAATGGAAGGCTTGTCCTACAGCTTGTATCTGGCTTATCGGATGCATACAAAGCTGTGGGCACTCAGATTCGTCATAAGGAACCATTACCTGACTTTTCGTCTGCTCGGTCCTCCTTATGCCTTGAGGAACGCGAGCTAGCCTCGATGTCACAACATTCTTCTACAGCACTACTAACGTCTTCTATGCAGGAATCCAACCAAGGCGCGCCGCACCAGCAGCAAGGCGCGCCGCCTCAGCAACAGCGCGCCGCGCAGCAGCACTCACGCGGCAGGCGCGGACGTG
>JAYMSL010004978.1:0-10562 GCA_036897195.1 Plantago coronopus
AAGAGATTAGAGAAAGTCAAAATTAATTAGATGGTCAAAATTAGGAAAATGGTGTCCCAACTCCTTTCAATGTGTTTGCTTTTAGATAGTAAGAGATAAATTCATAGTTAAGAAGCCAATTCGTATGTTTTGCAAGACATATTTTGGGTTCCAATATGAAATATTCATAGTTGAGTGTCGTTTGGGCAAATTTTACTCAAGAGGATGCTCAATGCCAAAAATTCCCAAATACCCGAGGGGCCTACTGTAAATTGAGCAAGCACTTTTTAAACACACAATACGCGCCTATTGAAACCTAATTTGAAATGTTAGCATCTTTTCAAGTTTCGAAAACTAAAAGCAGATAATCTTTGAATTGCTTCTGAGTGTGACGAAATGGAGAAGATCTGCGTCGCTGTGAGAGTAAGGCCTTCGTCGAACGAAGAATCTGTCAATGGATTTCACTGGAAGGTCGACACCAATCGCATTTCTCTCCACAGATCTGAGGACACTCCCATTTCGGGAGTTTCCTTTGCTTTTGGTGAGCTTGACGCTTAACCATTTCGATCGGGTTATGCACTTCAATGTCATTTTGAGTTTCTTAGTTTGCTCCGGTTTTAATTTAAGCTTTTTTTTTGTTTTTCCAGATCATGTGTTTGATCAAGGTTGCAGTAATGCTACGGTTTATGAGCTACTCACTAGGGACATTATTCATGCTGCCGTGGATGGTTTCAATGGTAGTTATTATGAATACAATGTCTATTTCCGACTGAAGTAGCTCAAGTAGTCAATTATCGGCCATTTGTGATTTGTGAATTACAACTTGTTTTCGAATTCAGTGTTGCTTCTGAGGTGCTTGTGCACAAAATCGATTGGATGTGTGTTTCAGGTTCTGGCTTTGGACTAGTAGGGATAGAAACTTTCTGGAATTAGTAGGCATTTGTTTGGTTTGGAAAACAAATACAAAGTGGAAATACTTGTTATTAACTTGAGTAATCAGTAGGAAGATTACATTCTTGCCTTCCCCCCTCTATTATTCAAGAGCATATTGAAGTTTGATTCACCTTGTACATTGCAGAGAGCCAGAGACTGTATAAATGTTTTGGCTATCTTTTCCATCATTAACCTCCGTAATTCGTAACAGCTAGCTTCTTTGTATGACATATACCACTACAATTAATGGTACTTGAGTAGTCTTAGATTAATGTAATATGGTTCTGTCTTCTTTCTTCTTCCCTTTGTGATTTGCATATGTCACTATTTCGTACTAGAAATGGCCTTGCTTCTTGTAAATGATCACAACTCTATGCTGTTTCATACTGAAAAACTGATTTTGAAACCCTCAACCATTTAAATGCAAGACATAATATTCGTGTAGTTCATGTAAATAACATCAATTTCATTGTAGGAACTGCATTTGCTTACGGGCAAACAAGCAGCGGGAAGACATATACCATGAATGGTTCAGAAATTGATCCTGGTATCATTCATAGGGCTGTCAAAGATATATTTACTAAAATTGAGATGGTAATAAGATTCATTGTATATTCCACATATATAGTATCTGCACAAGGCTAATGATCTAAGTTTCTTCTCTTTCTTTATTTCAGACAACTGTTAGGGAGTTTCTGATTCGAGTTTCGTACATGGAAATTTATAATGAAGACATTAACGACCTTCTAACTGTGGACAATCAGAAACTTCCTATACATGAGAGCTTGGAGGTAATCTGTCAACACGTTTATTGTGCAATTTCTTCTCATATACATGAGTGTTAATAGTTCTTTTTCTCTAGCGTGGCGTATTTGTTGCAGGCCTGAGGGAGGAAATTGTAAATAGCACTGATCAAGTTCTTAATCTTATCCAACTTGGAGAAGGTTTGACCTGCGTCAAAACTCAATGAATATAACTTGCATGCTTTAACTCATTTTCTTTTTGTACTATGGAATGACTATTTTTGTTTTTTTTAACTATTTCTGCAGCTAATAGACATTTTGGTGAGACTAACATGAATGCTCGCAGTAGCAGGTCTCATACTGTCTTTAGGATGGTAAGGTCTTGAACTTAGTAAAGTGCCCTTTTCCAGGAGATGTTATCAATGCCACTCTCTGTTGTATAATTTTCATGTGTTAAAATATTTTATAACCCTAGTATTTCTCATCATCATACTTTTTTGTTCATGATCAGGTTATTGAGAGCAAGCAAAAGGATTTAAATTCAAGCCCAGAAGATGCTATACGCGTCTCTGTCTTGGTTTGTACTCAAGATGCTGAACTCAATAGCTCCAGTTCCTTAATATCTTTAGATTTGATGAACTACGGCTTTCATATTTGATTCTTTCTGAAAACAGAAAGAGCTTAAATGTTTAAAGTTTTACCTAAAATTTTCCCTGTTATATCTACTCATATAGAACTTAGTTGACTTGGCTGGGTCTGAAAGGATTGCTAAAACTGGAGCAGGGGGTGTTCGTTTGAAGGAGGGTAAGCACATTAATAAGAGCTTAATGGTTCTTGGTAATGTGATTAACAAACTGAGTGAGGGTGGAAAACAAAGGTACACTGTAGTTGCAAAAATTCTAACTCTTTATACGTAATTCTAGAGTCTTATGACTCTTCATATTCCGTATGCAGGGCTCACATTCCGTATCGTGACAGTAAGCTTACACGCATACTTCAGCCTGCACTTGGTGGTAATGCAAAAACATCCATAATTTGCACCGTTGCACCGGAGGAGGTAGTTAATTGCTAGTTGATTTTACATATACTTCCAGCTACTTAATATGATGTTTGATGGGGAAACTGCCATGAATAGGATCACATTGAAGAATCAAAAGGAACACTTCAATTTGCAAGCAGAGCGAAAAAGATTACCAATTGTGTCCAAGTGAATGAGGTATGCTTGCTTGTGTAACCAATAACACATTTTCCTAAAGAGAACACTATTTTTGCATGCCCTCGAACATGTTCTTTAAGTAAACATGTGCTGATAATTATATTGCTCATGAAGCATATGACTTTTGGCTAACATGCATTTGTCCTACCCTTGCCTAATGCTTGGATTTATTGATTTTACCTTGAAAAGAGGAGTGAAATGTCAATTGAAAACATAGGCATTCTGTGAGAATACAAGTCACTTTTAAAACTGGAAGACTCTTGTTATCAAGTTATATTATTGAAGATAAATGTTTTCATCTCATTGTAGCAAAAATAAATTTAAATGTAAATGTGGGAACCAAAACTGTGTAGCACGTTTAACCTACAAATTTCACATGTTGCAAGTTTACCCCGCAAATTTCTTGCCTATTTTGTAGTTGCTATCTGATGGATACTATTGCACACATGCACAATATCTGTTCTCCAGTTGGTACATTCATCTTTTTTGTGGTTGAATTTATGAACCCCCTTTCTTTCATTCTTTGTGCTCCATCACTGGCACAGAGAACCACTTACTGTAAGGAACGTGTTGCAGAAAGTTCGTTTGGGCTTCCACCCCATTCTTTGCAGTGACATCATGTGCATAACTAACTCATTACGTCGAAAGTTTTTCATTTGAATCTGATAACTGATAGTAAAACATATCTACTTGGTGAGTTTCAGATATTAACGGATGCTGCCTTGTTAAAGAGACAAAAATTAGAAATTGAGCAATTACGGAAGAAACTTCAGGTATATCATTGTGTTTTACGGTATGGTAAAAGTTTGGTTATCTGACAACTCAGTTGGTAATACGCTTCCCCTCCAACCAATAGGTCAGGGGTTCGAGTCACCTTTGCCTCTTCTAAAAAAGAAAAAGTTTGGTTATCTGAATTAAACTATTGTATCAGGGATCTCACGCTGAAGTGCTAGAACAAGAAATCTTGAAATTGAGGAATGACATGCTAAAGGTAGCTATTATTTTGGATTTCATTGTCTACTCAAAATGCATTCTAATGTTTTCTAGTTTGCTGATAATATTTTGTTGTCATCAGTATGAGTTGGATAGAGAGAAACTTGCTACAGAGCTTGAGGAGGAAAGGAGATCACAAAAAGAGCGTGAGCAGTGGATTAGGGAGCAGCAAATGAAAATTGACAATCTCAGCAAAGTCAATGTTTCAGATTCTGATGGCTCTTTAGAGGTAAACTTTTGCACGGCGTCCTCAGTTTTATCTTACATGACATCTTTCCAACTGTTGCTGTTCTTTCTCAACTTGATCTGGACTCTGATACCATGCACCTTAAATCTGGTGGGATAATCTTCAGACTCAGATGGAAATTCTCCCTAGAGTGAGATTTTTCCTATTTCTTTCTTTCAGTAGATAAACTGATACAACTATAGCAATGAAAAGGAGGAGCCCAAAATGTATTTTGTTACATAGAGGGACTTCTTAGGAAGGATGTGATTGTTCAGGATCCATGATAAGACAGATGTTTATGAATTTGAGGCTTTGGCTGGACAAATGATCAATAGAACTTGCTGATAGTTTTAGTAATGCGATGTTTTATGGAATTGTTAGCAATTTGAATATGCTAGAGTTCTCAATTATTTTATGGATGTGTAGATATAGAGTATACCTATCATTCTATATTTGGTTTTTATTGTGTCTGAGCAGGATGCCTTTTATTTTTGGCTGATTGTTGAAATATAGGAGTAGCTCCTATAATTTCTTTGCTGTTGAGTTTGTGATAAACTAGTTAGTCTAAATGAGAAATAATTAATCATGTTATGTTATGTTCTGTTTTATACACTCTATCTTTGTTGAAAATTTCAAGTGTGCTGGTGGCAGAATGGAATTAAAGAATGTCTAGATGGAAGCAATGGTGGTGACAGGATTTGCAGAGAAGATACTTTTACCACTCCTTGTTTTAAAGTAGCTTCCAATGTATTTGTGGCTAAGCGATCAGAATACTCGGCACAAGACTGTAGCCCACTGCCAGATACATTTTGCGATATTGCTGACGAAGATACATGGTCCAAAATGAATAGAGGTTATACAGCCGACCTGGATTCATTTCTTATGACTCCTGCAAGAAATGCCCAATCATTTCCTCCCTGTGAGGTAACTGCAATTTAAGCTTGCATAAACTACTAGTTATACTTTCATACTTCACACCGAAGTATTGTTATCTTTTCTATCTCTTCTTTTTGTACAGTAATTTAAATTTTTAAAAAGTTTTTACACTTGTTTATGTTACTGTATCAATTCGAAAACTTCTATTCGTAATAAGAGTATTTTGACGATCCCGCTTATTAAGGGCAGTGATATTATAGTTTTCCTCTCACTGTCTCACACTTTATCTGTGATTTAACCATAAAAAAGATATACTTATGAAAACGCCACTGCAACCGTAATGATATCCACTTTAGTTATCAAGTATAGGCGATAGGACAATTGATTTTCACTTTTCAGGCTATTCATGCATTTTAGTGACTTAGTGAGAACCTGAAGACTAAAGAGCTTAGCAAAATGCCTGTGTCCTGGTCTGCTGACCAGATTTACGAGGAGTTTTTATCAAAACAAAGATCATGCCATACAAACAATTGTCATTCTCTGAGTTACTCTGATATGAGTTGTATTACAGGATACTTCAATGAGTGATGACAATCAGGAGACACAAAATCTCCGCAGGCAGCTTAAACAGGTCATAGAGCAAAGGGATGAACTCCAGGTAAGTATACATAAATGAAAAACTCAGTATAGTTTGTTCCAATATCCTTTTACTTTTAGACACTCAGTGATTATCCTCTCCGATATAATGCATGTTTCTCAGATGAAGTATATGGAACAAACATCGTTCAATAATAAACTCACACGTGAGATATCTGAACTCCAAGAAGAGGTGTTACGAATCCGAGAACTACCTCAAACTCTGCTCACAGCAGTGACGAATTGCAAAGATACTTACAACGATTTGATTTCTGGTCTAGAGGTGATGCCTTTTTTTTTAGTATTCATTATGATTTGTGCATTGATTAATCCGAGTTTAAATAAGAACTTCTATCATTCTGTGCTTAGCAGACCTTTATACCTAATGGGGCATCTGGATCTGTGCAACTACTCTCCACAGCTAGTGAATTGGCTGGATGTCTTTTCTCCACCTTAGAATCTCATCTATCAAATACTATGGACGGCACTGTTAATGATTATCCGATCCAGGAGCAATGCAATTTGCTCAGTGAGAGATTGAGAAACACAATTTCGTCTACAGTCTTATCAGATTCTCCAACTCTAGAGGATGAACATAAGGAAGATCAGCATGGGAGCAACAATGTTGAGGTAGCTGCTTTATCATGTAAATCAAGATATCACATGCTATTTTTACTATTTCTTTCCATTCTTGCAATTGGAATATCTATATACTATTCCAATTATGCCATCTAAAAATACTTTTGATTTATCCAATTAATGAACAAACCAAATTATTTGTGTGTTCAGTTTTCAATTGGTACATAACCATTCTTGGATCTTACCCAGTGTCTCTATTCATTTCAGTGCCTTTTTTTCCTCGTGTTGAACTAAATCAAGTATCAGATGACCTAACCAGTAACCACGCTATGATTTTCGCAATATGTTTTCAGTTAACATGTTCAGATTGAATTATTCAAGGTATAAGAGGGTTGAGGTTGTTAAGTGGTGAGCAAATGGACATAAATAAGTTCAATTTAAATCCCTAGTCAGTTTACGAATTCATAACCTGGTTAAATGCATCTCTGAGATCATGAAGTGATTCTCTATAGATTTCAGCATAACCTATTAATTGCAGGTATGCCTTCATTAACGAATTTAGCATGGTAATTAATGTCAGATTAGTATAATACTTGTGCTTGAGTTTTACTTCTTGCAAAACCATCATTTTGGTTCAGTGAAGTCCTACAGTCCTTACAGAATTGAATAATGCTCATTATTAAGAAGAAATGTTCTGTTCTATTATGAACCAAAGGTTTAAGGTTTATAGTCTACTAGTCTGTTTCCCCTTGCAGTTTGAAAATTTGTTTCCTAGTCTACATAGTCGTATTAGTAGATACCCATTCCCTTGCACATTCTAATCATTGTGTAGGCTTCTCTACCATGCACATTTGTGCTGCTTAATTTACATGACACTTTTAATATATGATAAAGGGCACTCTGGGACAACAAATTGCTCGTTGGAAGAAGTCGATGGAAAATGAAGCGCAAACAGTCAGTCAGAAGTACAATGACCTGGAGACGGTCTTACATGCAACTAATCAGGCTCTTGAGGTTTCAGAAGGAAAGTATGTTAGCCTGCAGAGGGAGTTTGATCTTCTAAAAGAAGATAGAGATGCACTCCATCAAAGAGTCTCCAGTTCATCTGAAATGCTTGAACTTGTTACTGGACAAAAGGAGCAGGTTTTGAAGGAGCTAAATACTGAAGTCCGGAGGAGGAAGAATTTCGCCGAGGAGATTAAGAAATTTAGTATTGCGTTTGCTGGACGAGAGAGTTCTATTATGTCTTCCCATAGTGACTTCAAATTGATATACGAGACTTTGAAGGCGGAGAACCCGAATTCAATATCCAGATCTTGTGGGTCTTGAAGATGTACTCGTCTGTCCAGGCCAGCCAGATAAGTACCAATGACTAGTATTTATGTCAACGGACTTGCTGAAAACTGAGACTTTGTTAGCTGTAGGCAGTGTGCAGCAACTGCACATGTTGAATGAAACCTAGTACTTCAGTTGTGTGGTTGGTGATTCTGTTATAACCCACCTTAATAGGAAAAACACCTGTATGATCCTTGAGAGATCTGTAGTTAGAATGTTATATTATGTAGATACTGTGCCAGTCACCCATTGTGCTCTCTATATAAATCTGTAGAACTTGTTTGACCAATATTTTCAGTCTGATAGCGATATTAGCAGTTTAGCACCATCTTCTTAAGCTCGATTGGTCCAGGCTATAAACCACGGAAGTTACTGGTTCCTCATTCTTCTGCGTATGTACAATGTTCAGTCCATTTTTTAGTTAGAGGTAGTCGCTTAGCGAACATTTGTTTGCCCTCTCAGTAGACTTGCATTCCTGATGAGAATGCATACATGCATCAGACAACACCTGCTCTTGTTTCTTGGTCCTAAATGAAAATGAAAGATTGCAGGCCAAGACTAAGTCTTTTAAATAAAACTAAATGACTGCGTAAGTATCAACTTCCTTGCACAATTTACAATTAGAAGAAACAAAATGAACTAATCATCAGTAGTATAATTGAATGTTGAGCCGGCAATTATCGTACTTTCTATCCGTGGTTGGTTCGTCATGTAAGAATTAAGATGCTGAAAAGGACAATATGTTTACGCTTGAGCCTGTATGAATTGATCTGATACAAGTAAGAGAATGAGGTTCTATAAAAAAATAAAGAGAAAAACCAATCCTGGCAAATTTTCCGATTAACAAAGATCCTATGAATTTAGAAAAGTCTGTTGAAAAATAGAAAATAAGACTGTTTTTATGAACTGTTAGGTTCTTTCCTCATATCATATTCTCCATTACCTGGAACTTAAAAATTCCTAGTTCAGGTAACCGTGGAAATATACTATCGAATCGTATAATGGGTACCGCGTAGCCTACTATCTGAGGTTGAAGCAACCTTGGGGTCGGGTTCTGACTGGGACAGGGACTACTCCGGCAATGATTGAAGCACATTCGGAGCTGGGTACCAGTGACTGACACGCAAGGGACGCCTGCTAAGCTGAGGGGACCTGTCCATCATCATTTATCAACTATCACTCTACCAGGAACACCTCTAAGGCTCCAAAATTCGACATATCCTACGCCGACAGGACAAACGAACGACATATATATCTCATCTTTAGCATGTCCAAATCCAAACTAGTAACAGGTAATATTTTAACAGGACTTATACACTTGTAAATTGCAATAAGTGAACATAAAAAAAAAAAGAATACCTTGCTGCTACTGGCCTAACTACAAACACAGTAATTTTGGCCAAATATAATGACCAAGATGTACAGGAATTACAATATAAATTTTTTTTTAAAAAAAGTATACTATATTATGATGTAACACGCGTTTGTAGAAATGTAACACGAGTTTGCAGTTATTAATCTACGCGTGAAGCATGATACAACTGTCTCATTGATGTTCACAAATGATTTATCTTTGATATTTAAAATTAAAACCCAAATATTCTATCTTAATCTTCCTTCTATAACACTAACACCAAACTTTTCAACAATCAAACTATTAATTAATGAACTTATTAATACAAACTCATAACAATCCAATATTCCATGACAACACACACGCTTTTAATCACTTCCGAAACTCACTTTTGGGCGACTTTGAAACAATTGCAACTTTAGACAATCTAACAATACTATCTTCCATCACACCGCAAGATGACTTCTTACATGAAAAAATCGACATGTTGTTGCTCTTGAACAATCCAAACTCATGATGATCTGAAGACTTGCCCTTGGCCTCCGTCTTCGTAACTTCTCGATACGCTATTAGGAACGGATCATCCTCCGTCGTCATCTTCTTCAGACCTTTCCTTGATAAGCTTCTTGACAAGGGTTGAAAGGCGCATGGTGGAAGAGGGATTTGAATGTCATGGAATGAATGTCTACCGTTGGTTTCCGGTGGACAAGGCGGAGGAGGCAGTGGGGCGGCCACATGATGGTTGTTTTCGACTTGTTGTTTAGACAAGGAATTCGAACCGGCTGCCTTGCTTACCCCGGGCTTGTTCTCCCATGAGAAGGGAACATTTCCTTGGGAGCTAGAGTGAACCTTGTTGATCATGATCTTGATTCTTGATAATTTGGTAAGATAGTTATAATGGGGTTTTAATCTCTTTTACTATATATAAGGGGGGGCGGGCTTATATATAAGTGTAAAATAGTGATGAAAACTAGTATAGCTAGGTGAGGTTTAAGAGCATGAATGTTGAGCAGATATGGAGCAAATAAAACGTGAGGTGATGGCTTTATGGGGGCCGGGGTTGTTTGAAGATGAATGGGTTATGTGATGACAAAATAAGAAACAAGAAAAGTATAATTTTGAGGGGATGAAGAATTTGTAACAGAATATTGTTTAAATGGTATAACAAGACGTTTTAGGTCGATGTCATGAAAGTGTTGGGATGTGTAGAAAAGTATACACAGATGTTACAAGTAACATGACATGGTGACAAACAGTTGGTTGACTAAGCATATATATCACTTCGGAAATTGGATTTTATGCCTTAATTCCCTATACATACTACTACTATGAGTTACTGGCTCAGAATACAATACATACATGAAAGATATATAAAACACACTTTATACTTCTATAAATAAGTAACTACCAGTCTACCATATTATGTGGATCAGACACATATATACATACCTTCTATTTTAGTTAGAGAAAAAATTGGGAGAGACTACCTATTTGTGGTCTTTTCAAAAAGACCACTTAGGTAACATTGGCAATTCCAACAGAAACATAACATCAACAAAACCTCAACATAACATCACTTATAATAGTACTAATATTACCAAAAATCATTCTACAAAACATCACTATAAAAACACTCAAACTAATTTCAAAACAACAACATAACATCAACAATCATCAACCTAACATCACTTA
>JAYMSL010004979.1:0-10561 GCA_036897195.1 Plantago coronopus
ATATTGTCGCATGTATCTGTGAAATTAGCAATTCGGGTGAATGCAGCTGGAGAAGGGTCCCAGATTTACCAGCATCAGCATATTGTCTGTGCAGAGTTGTCAGTTTCTGTTGCAGTGTTCCAGTACAAGATATTCTTGGAAACCAAGAATCAGATGATTGATTTGATTATGAACCTTTTCATTTCCATGTATATACTTCGAAAGAGTATTGCTTCGCCTATGAAACCTACAACAGTACAAATGAGACTTCGATTTAATTCACTGTGCTAACAAGTAACAATTACTAACATATCTGGAGAAAGACGGGCATGCTTACAGACCATAGTACAGTTGAACTTGAAAGATTATGTTCAGCAACAGGATACAAGCTGGTTCCCATGGCAAAACTTGTGAACTACTTAAACAAATCAAATAGAGTGTAACACCTGAATTAGTTTCGAATATCAACGGAATATGCAAGCGTTCTAACTTGAAGCAAGGAACCAATGACTTGAGATAAGTACATTAGTCCTCTGATGTTGGCTATTACTGACCTAGATCACCTAATTCGCACAGAACAGGCCCTTTTCTGACTACATTTTAAGGCATTGCGGCTATGCATATATCTGTTAGTCTGCGACATACAGAGAAGTCTAATTATCGGCTTCCCTTGAGCTAGCATATGTCATCCAAGTCTATGCAGAAGATCATGAATGCTGCAAAACCTTATACTATACTATTATTGTTACAGTTGCTTTCATGAACAAGTTTCTCATTTGTACTAACCACTCAAAATTGTTCGGAACATTTGGTTTCCGATAACATGCGAGGTACTAGTGATGAAAATCGCTGAAACTTAGACAGTTTAAGAGGGACAAATCGCCATTCGCCACACTTGAAGTTGAACTCTAGTGACTACAATACAAAGGTACAAACATTAGGGATCAAATCTCAAAGCAGCAAAATCATGGGTTCTTGACGCAAATGCTCAAATTTGAGGGAAAATTGTTTGAATTGTTACAGGTTTTTTTTTCTTTCTTGGTAATGAATTTTTACAGATTTTTTAGCTCGTCTCAAAATGAGAAATTTCGGACAGGACGGAGTAATACATGTTATATACTTATACATTGGGCGCCGTTTAGTTTAACCCTAGTCTGGCCCAACACTTGCCGGCCTCCTCCTCCTTCACCCCTCATAGCTCAGTCAGAACTAATCAGCTAGTACTTTAGGGTTCATCATCACGAAACGCCTCTTTCTTTCTCTGCAATGGCCTCAAGCTCTGATTTTGTTATGAATTTGGAAAAAGCCACTCATGATGAGGCAGTTGCTGATTTTTTCCGTGCTCAATATATGCCGCCATTCAATTTAGATGCCACTACACCAGACATGGCATATCCACTCGATAAGATTATTCCTGAAGCAGACTTGGATTGCCTTCAAGATGTCCATCAACTTGTTCAATCCCCCAATCATTCTGCTGATAATTATCCAAGTTTTGTTCGCAACAGACTCACCAAGTTGGAACTTCTCAAGGTATACTCTTTACGAATTGTTTTGAGCCTGGTATGTTTATCTTATGTAAACGCTCGAACTCATAGAGATACTCATCTTATTCTGCAATATAGATTATATCATATTGTAAATTGTAATCATGTATTCATCTTAGTCTCAGATTTCGGTGTTTTCGATTGAGAAGTATATCTGGATATGAGTACTTGTATTTTGGCTGAAATGTGCTTTATCTGTTTCTTACATGGTTGTAGGATGAGACTGAGAGGAAGAGGATGGCTGCAGTACTGTCATACAGGACTCATCTCATCAAGTTCAGGGACATAAATTCGACGGATCACTCTGAATCGGCAAAATCTCATGAATTTCCCAGTAGGCTGATTCAGAAGTTCAACACCATGTTCGAGGCTACGCATGGCCAGAGAATCCCATCTAATAAAGCTATTCTGCTTATTAACTACATCGTGGTGCTCTCGCTTATTTTTGATGATTTCAGTTCTGGCACAAGAGATATAGACAAGGATCTTCATTTGCATCTTATTGATGTAAGAACACATTATGGTTACCTGGGCTGCAAGATGAAGATGGAAGGGATGGTTTTTACACTTCCTCTCCCGCTGAAATTTCAAACTGCTGCAAGAACGAGGAAGCGAAGGTAAAGTAGAATATGGTCCATCTCTAGTTGTTTGTTCTAATGTGGATCAGAGACAGGTACCTCTCCTTAGTGCTCCTTGATACAGTCAGGAAAGAGGCTGAGAGCATGACTTTCGAGCCATGAACAGGTCCTGTTGTTGCATCTTCCAGAGTCGATGAATAAAATGGGAACTGGTCCCTGTAGTTTTGTGATGTGAATGAATAGTACTTATACATGTCACTGAGACATTGTTGCCTTTTGTATGGTCTGACTCACAACATTTGAATCTAACTGCAAATTTCTTACCTGAATTTGACAGCTCAGGACCTGACTTGATAGAACTGATCCGTCACAAAGCTAGTGGCGGACGCATAATCTGTCACCCGAAATTAGTGAAAGTGGTTTTGCTGACAGAATATTCCTCTCATGATTTTTTCACTATTCAATTCAGTGATGGAAATTTACTAATAGAATCTGTCACTTTTGACAGTTTTCTTGTATTCAGCAAATGCAGTGGGAGAGGGATTCGAGGATTGGCATAATCTAGGTCGAAGATAGCATTCGAAATCAAGAATCTGCTAGTCGACAGTTAATAGAACGAACAGGTCGTTATCTTGACACTGCTAGGCTAAATGCTAGATTTTTCCTCCTGTCTTGTTGCATATGTCCTTATACTTGAAATTCAACGAACTAGTCACTCAAGCCTCACCACGGTCAGAGTGTTCACCTCAGAGCGCTCGTTCAGTCTCCTACACATTATATAAACTGCAGAGAACTCGTGTCCAACGTGCGCAGTCAAAATGCAGAAATTCGATTCCTCTTCCGACTCTCAACAGTCAAATCTAATTTTGAATTCCTTACCTGAATTGAGCTCCTTAGGACCTGATCTGATAGAACTAATCCTTTCCCATCTCCCCATCCTCTTAATTGTCCGGGCATCATCCGTCTGCAAATCCTGGTACTCTATTATCCACTCCGATTCTTTCAAAACCCGAATTTCAAATTCCAATCCCATGCCCTGGTTCTTCGCCTGCGGTCAAAGCATGGTTAGCTATAATACTTACTCAGAAATGTTCTGCGCTGACTCCAGTAAATGGATGAGACTCCGGAAACCAACTCTTAAAAACAGTGAGTCCTTCACTGCCTCAAACGGGCTGTTTTTCAAATCTAGAACAGAGAAATTCTGCTTCAGACCAGTTCTCACTAACACCTGGCAAGAAATAGCCCCTCTCACATTTTCCGCACGTCAACACTTGATTGGTGTGTACAACGATCCAGATTTCCCAAACCTCACCAGATTCTTTGTCATTGGTGCTGCATCTGGCAATATGCCTGTAAACCTTTACAATCCTCATCTCGATATGTGGGATACCTGTCCGCCTCCGCCACAGCTTTCTATTTCAGAAAATATATCAAACATTTTATGCCTAGCTCAATTCCGAAATAAAATCTACCTTTTCAGTATCCGTTCAGCTTCTATTTGGTCTTTTGATCTGAAAACCCGCTCTTGGTCCATGGGCAACTTACGGAATTTCAGTCCTGAAAACTTTGATTTTTCGTACTTGTTTTCTTGTGGAGATCAATTATTGTTAGCCGGATCCTACAGCGTAGATTGGAAGCCTGGATTCAACGTGTGGAGGATCGATGAGACCACTCTTGAGTTGACCACAATTGGAGTTATGCCTGAAGAGCTGCTTTCCTATTTCTTTGGCAGTGACAGGGAACGGAAATATGAGAGTTTGAAATGTGTTAGTTCAGGTAATGTGGTCTATGTATTTAGTAGAAAGCATTATCTCTATGCGTGTGTTTGTGAGATTAGTAGCTCGGGTAACTGCAGCTGGAGAAGGATTCCAGATTTGCCAGGAAGCACATATGATTTCTGCAGAGAAATGAGCTTTTGTTGCAGTATTCCTGTAACAGATATCCTTGGAAATACGAAATCTGGTTGATTAATTTTGATTTGGAAATTTTACCTTTCCATATCCATCAAAGATTTATCAAGAATAATTGCCAGAAAGGAGACAATATACTGATATTCTTCAGTCATCAAAAAGTTCAAAAGACAGTTGAACACGAATGTTCTCGACTGCATGTGTTTGTTAGGTTAGCAATTCGGGTAAATGCAGGTTGAGATGGATCCTGGATTTGCCAGGATCGGCGTCTAGGCTCAGCTAGCTGTCAGCTTCTGTTGCAGTATTTCCATTAAAGATATGCTTTGATAAGGAATGTAGCTAGTATTCCAGGATCAGCTGGTTTTAGTGATTGGGAATTTGATTCTTTTATATACAGTCAGTTTTCACATGATCATGCTGTATTCATTACTCAAGCATGGCAAGGACCTATTAAAATGTATAACCAGGGTGATTATGAGTAAAATAACATGTCCATTCCGGTTACGTTCTTAACAAGATATCAGTATTTTTATGCTATCCAAGACTGTTTCTGCCTCTTTCAATCTCCTTATCAACTGTGTCGTATGTACCTGTCGTTTCTGCATGTTTGCATCGCCTATTCTAAACAATCGTTGTCATGCAACTGTGAAATAAATATAGAATGAACTAACTTGGAAAGAGACAGATATATACAGACATGACAATCAATTGAACAACCCCATAGTTCTCCTCTGATATATGCTGACAAATACCAGTTCTAAACTATTTTCCTCTACATTTCAGCCGGCTTATTTTGGATTTAGCCTTCACCATACTTATTTATGTAATCAGAGTCAGACATCCCATTTGTTCTTCACCCTCAACTTCAACGTACGAGTCAATATTTTCAGCATCTTCTATATTACAGGTTCAAATTTCACCGTTCGCATTTTCTCTGACGCATTAGAGAAGTTCACATAACTCATTTCCCAATTACACCTCAAAAATGCAAGAGTCCTCTTCTTCCGGCTCACAACCATTGAATCTAACTGCAGATTCCTTACCTGAATTCGACAGCTTGGGACCTGACCTGATAGAACTAATCCTTTCACTTCTGCCAATAACCTCAATTATCTGCGCTACATCAGTATGCAAATCCTGGAACTCAATTATCCGTTCTGTTCCCTTCAAAACACGGTTATCAAAGTACAAATCCTTGCCATGGTTCTTCATCTGTGGCCAGAGTGGGTATACATCAACCAACAATCCTGCATTTGGGTTCTGCCCTGAATCCAACGAATGGATCAGACTCCCAACCTCAACCCTTCCATGCAATGAGTCCTTCACCGCTTCAAACTGCTTGTTCTTCACCATCAGCCCTGAAAAATTCTGTTTCAGACCAGCTTTAACCAACACTTGGCAGGAAATAGCCCCCCTGAATTTTACGGAGCAGGAACACCTGATTGGTGTTTACAAAGATCCAGATTTCTCAAACTTCACTAGATTCTTCGTCATTGGTGCCGCAGCAGGAGATATGCCTGTAAACATTTACGATCCTCGTTCTGGTTTATGGGAAACCTGCCCACCTCCACCCAAGCTTACCGTTTGGGAAGATATATCAAATTCTTTAAGCTTAGCTCTATTCAGAAATAAACTCTATCTTTTTGCAATAACTTCAGGTATTACTTGGTCTTTCGACCTGCAAAGCCGTTCTTGGAGCGACGTGCAGACTCTCGAGCCTGAAGGAATTGAATTTTCGTACTTGTTTAGCTCTAAAGATCAATTAATGTTAGCTGGACTCTGCAGAGTAAATGATCATGAGCCTGAATTTAACGTGTGGAGGGTTGATGAGACGACATTTGAGTTGACTAAGATTGGAGTTATGCCTGAGGACCTGCTTTCACATTTCTTTGGCAGAGACGGGGAACGAAGCTATGAGGAATTGCAGTGTGTCGCTTCAGGTAATGTGGTGTATATTTCCAGTAAACAAAGCGAAGGGTGCCCTGCCTGTATTTGTGAGATTAGTAGTTCCGGATACTGCAGCTGGAGAAGGATTCCAAATTTGCCACGATCGGTGTCTTTTCTCTGGAGAGTGGTCCACTTCTGTTGCAGTGTTTCGGTACAAGATCTTCTTGGAAGTTAGGAATCTGCAGCTTTGAACCTTTTCATTTCCACCTGGATTTTCAGTTCCATGTTGTACTGATTCAGCTGGAAGAGATTGAAGTAAAGTGAGAGGTCCAATTCACTCAACAATACATCTCATTACACCATATGCTCAGCGCAATGATTAATACAGAAGGTCATTTCGCATTCGCTTCAGTTCCAGAAATCAATATGAGAATACATTCTCTATCTGTATTGTCAAACAATGAGTTCAGTTCGAACACGCTGATACTGGAAATTTTGTTGACATACTTCAAACTTAGCTTCTATGCTGTTATTGCTGCTGTCTCGCGCGTATTAGGATCTGTTCTTTACTGAAGCTAAGCAGGGCAGTTCGAACTTGAATATGCCCATTTTTCAAATGTTCGTGCTCCTCCTGAGTATTTTCTTGGCAGCAATGATCTGTTCTCTATTTCTCCTGAAGTGTTCCAATACTCTAGTAGATTATACATGCTCGGAAAACTTTATTATCGATGTGTGGACCCAATTTGGTTGAGGTGCATAGTCATGGACAAATCATTATTGGTTAGCTACAATTTCAACATTAGGTTACAAACACATCTCTTATGTTTGACTCTTCGAGTATATATTCGTAAATCACTTGAAAAGAGATGTCTTAAGAAGTCAATGAAGGAAGAGAGAAGAAAACAATGAGCAAGGCTCACCTTCTTAGAGATGCCTTAAGAAGTCAATGAAGGAAGAGAGAGGAAAACATGAGCAAGGCTCACCTTCTTCTTGCGAAACCTCCATGGAAGGCGAAGTCGGAGCTTCTTTTTTTTCCTTCATCAAAATCACCGATTTCTGGATCCTTTAAGGTCGAATGAGGGGCTATCACCTTCTAGGAAGATTGCTTGAGGATTTTTGGAAGATTTGATAATGAAATCAAGTTTACCAACACCATTAATATATGGAGTTTGATGAAGAGGAACAAGATAGCAGTTAACATCAGAAAGAGGTTCTCGGGTTAATTGAAAAAGGGGTAAAAGGTTGTAGTGTGAAATAAAAAAAACTTAACGGCAAAAGTTAAACTTTCGTCAAACCTTTGTGTAATTTGGAATTAACGATTAGGTTATGGGGTTAGATGAGAAAAAAAAAAGATTGTGGGAATTTTCAAAAGCGGGTAATTTTTTAGGGGTGAAATAAAATGTTCTCTTCATTTTATATTAACTAATTATTTTATATATTTATAATTATTACTAACTTATAGTTCCAACAGAAATCTTATGAAAACCATAGTATAATATGATGATCAATGAAAGATAAAAGTCCAAATATAATGGAATATGCTACATTACTAGAAATAAAATGTTCTCTTCATTTTATATTAACCAAACGTGTTTTTACTTTACAAAGTACAGACAGCTACCTGCAGAGCTACTATTCACCTAATACCGATTTTTTTCACATAACTATCATGTTCTCAAAATGGGCACGTGATAAAGTACGAATTCACTCATAGTATTGATTTTGTTTTTTTTTTCTTATTTCCACCATAATGCAGACCCATTCCATATTCATCCAAACTCAAAACTTCAAACTTATTGCAAAAACGTCGATGGCATTGGCATCTAAATCGGTCGAACTGAACCATGGAAGCCTCTGTGATGCATATTGCATTGCAGGCATTTTTGCAATGGTGCAGATGGTTCGTACTGTCCGTGCGGTGCCGGTATAGAGGTCGCAACTATTCTTTATACTAAGCTTCATCTGGCATATTGGTAATAGTTATTCGGTCTCCGTGTGATTCCTTTATAAACTGTACCCAACATGAGGATTGGGATGCGGTTTTGACTTCATTGAAAGAATTTGGTGTTGATGGTCATGATGGTAATGAAAAAGGTAAGTAAGTCTTGGAAAAACTATTATTAGGTTTCCATGAGAAGGTAATTTCAGAAAAAAGACATAGCTAAACTGGATCACATCCTTGGTGTTTTTTAATAAAGTAAATCTTAAATAATTTTCCCTTATTATTGTTCCATTGATGCAGCTGGGGTCATTTTGTTCGATTTACAGAAAATTGTGTTTCACCTCGAACACAAGGTGAAATTAATCTTCTAACTAAAGTCTAAAAAAAAAATTTATTGATGTATTTTTTTACGCCTAAACAAATTATTACTGATTATTTTTAAATAAAAGAAAGGAAGAGAGAGGGAGAAGTGAAGAGGGGAAAAGAAATAATAAAACAAGATAGAGAGCAAAGAGCAAGCAGAGATACAAGCAAAGCAAAAAAGAAGATAGAGAAAAAATACAAGAAGATACCGAAAGAGGGGGAAAGAGAGAAGAAAAGACATTGGAAAGATAAAGAGGAAAAGAGAGAATAAAGACATTGGTAACGTTTTGTTTACAAATCATTGAGAAGGGTATTGTGGAACTATTGTCGATTATTTCTATTTATTTACTTTTACTAACATTCTTTTGTAATAATTATACGGAATACGATAGTCACAATCAGTCAGCTACCTATCTGCCAGCATAGCCTCAAGTTATTCATAAAATATTTAAAGGGAATTTGGCACATTGGTTGTATACTAAGATTTGTAAACAAAACGTTACCAGCAGAGATCGTCAATCAGTTGTTGGCTAGGCAAACCTCTATTGCTCGAACATTTCCATAGTTCATCTTTCTTGCTCGACGAAGTAGTAGTCCATAGTTCATCTTACTTGCTCGACGAAGTAGTAGTTTGATTTAATGATATGCTTCAAATAAACGAAAAAGGGTCAGTCAAAAAGTTTGATGATGATGTTACTGAGATCGCTGAGGGGATCACCAAAGTAGTAGTTTTGTTATTTCCACCCCATTTTTACACCATAATACACCTACCCATTCCGATCGTCCTCCATCTTCATCCAAACTCACTTCAAAGTTATTACGTCAATGGCATCGGCACATCTGCTGAATCGGTCAAAACACATGGGACAACCTCAATGAGTCCGTTGACGACAAATAAGTTGATTGAACCAGATAAGTCGATGCAATAGTTCTTCCGAGAATAAGGCATTTGTGGAATACTCCGACACCGGAGAAGTCTATTCATGTTATTCCTATTGCCGTTGTCGACGGTGGAGATAGCAGAAGAATTTCTTACTTTTAAGCTTCCTATGACTAAGCTTCCTATGGCATGTTGGTAATATTTTTTTTATTATTAAAATAGTAAATCTGTATTTCAAATATAATGGACCATGAGTAAATAAATCCCCTTTTCCACTAATTTTTTTTCGTTCGATCAATCCTAAATGTATGGTACGTTATGCCCTAGTCCTGATTTCATTTTTCATCTTCTCTTTTCGTTGACTCGTGGCAAAAAAGATTTCATTGTTTTTTTTTCTTGTTGTTTTGTTTTTTCTATTCTATATTTTTTTGATTTCTTGTTTCCATCAAAGTGAAGACTTTTCCTCGTATAGGCATCCAGTCTATTTTTTAAACTCTTTTTTCCAAAAAAAAAAAAAAATGCCAGTATGCCATTTTTTGTACACACAAAGTAAACTATTTTTTTCCTTGCACGGGTTTATTTGCCCGTCTGTGGGTTTGTCATTTCTTTCTTTTACTTTAATTTTAACTTTGATTTTCTGCTTTTTAATAAATTTAATAAAAAAGTAACATGGATGTATATTTGCAAGTTATTTATTGAAATTTTTTGAATTGGTCCCTAAATCTGAACTTAGTTGAAAAATAATTAGTTCAAAATTGAATAATCTTTTGAAAGTTGTTTTGGTTATTATATATATTTTAATGCTTTTATCTTCAAGTGTATGAATTGAATAGGCCGAGTTCTCATGCATGAGTACCGAGAAGGTAACACTTTAGTCGACTTTCGCTAGACGGACAAACTTTGAGAGCAGTGTTGCTTCTACTAGCTCCCGTATGAAATTGTGAAGATGTTCAATCGGATAACCCTTGATCGAACGAGGATTTAACAAATTAAGTAAATATAAAAATAGATCGATGAATTGATGTACGAATATGCATACCTGTATTCATTTCCACGTTGTCAAATCGCTAATATTAACCAGTAACCACATTAAAATCACGATAAGTGATTCACTCGGATTATATATATATAATTTCAAAATTACACAAGACCAACTAAGTGTAACTGAACTAATCTGTCAATAACGATCCATAAAACAACACCAAATAGATATAGTTACCATACATAAAATCACGACTAAAGCTCCGGTTAATTTACCTGAAAGTTTGTAAACTCAATTGAATTCAAATATAAAATTTAATTAATTACGCAACCCCTGAATTGAACTCAATTGTAAAGTGAATTGATTGGCTAAAAGCTTCTATATAAATCCCTAAAGGATCAATTACATCTGGGTACCCTCAAGGATACGTGGTTCTCATCCCCATCCCTCTTAGTTAAACAATTACGTTTGGGTCCAAACTGCTTAAATTTTA
>JAYMSL010004980.1:0-10559 GCA_036897195.1 Plantago coronopus
TGTCTGAATTCAAATCAAATGTTGTTATTTGTTCTCATTATCATGGATTCAATGTTGTCTTTGTTGCTTGTGTAGGTTGTACTAAGAAAAGTAATGATACCGTAATGACTGTGTGTGCTTAGCGGTTTACTGCAATTGGTTTCTTCTTTAGTAGTGTATTACAGTAAATTGGAAAATTGTTCAAGATTGAGCTTAATTTGTTCTGATTTGTTGAACCTGTTGTCTGTAGGTTTTATATCCTCTAGGCTGCCCGCTACTATTATTTCTATTGTTGTGATGACATGGTTTTAGCAAACATGTATCTCCTTCCTATCTGGTCACCAAATCCTCAGTGCATCCTTTTCTCTGGTCTACCAGTTATAATTCTTGTGTACTTCAAAATGTAGATATGTCAAGAAACCAGCAATTAAGGCATGGTTCTCTGTACTTTAAAATGTAGATATGTCAAGAAACCAACGCGCTCGGTCAACGATGAGAACCATTATCAGGAAAATAATGGACTGCCTACTGTTGGCCGACTCTGCAGGATTTTCTTATCCTACACGTTATCGAATTTGCTTTTGTTTACCTATAAATACCTCTTATTCCCCCTTCCTATTCTTCATTCTCCATTACCTGCTCTTATATTCTTCTCTTTCAATTATTTCTGCTGTGTTTTTTCTCATCATTATCGTCCCAGCCCAAGCCCATATGTGTGTTTTGAGTGGGTATGGCCGTGGGTTCATTGCCACCCCTAATTATCCGGATGGATTCTTCTTCTATGGTCGTTAGTTGGTCTGTTTGATACGAATTTGATCTCCGATTACTTATTGATTGATTATAATCTCATGATCGACTGCGCTGTTATGATTATGTTTAGACAGTTAACCTTCGATGACCTCTTGATTGATTCATGATATGCGATGAATTCTGGGTTAATTGATGATCTACGGTGCTTTCTTGATCGATTCATGTAAGTAAGGGGTGAAATATGGCTACGTTCGTCTGTTTTCCGGGTAGTAGGATCAAATCTCCTTTATGTGCTCTTGGTTTTTATGTGGTGACGCTTCCACGTCTATCTGGATTAGCAATATAGTTCCTGTCTCGATCCGCGGTAAATTCTTCTTGATTTATTGACTTTATGCTGGTGGTCTGTGATGAGGTTATGATTATGCATCTCCAGTTTGTTCTTCCTTGTTTTTGGTTGGAGTTATTACATACGGTTAATGGATGTTTTCTTACTGGTCTTCGATCAATATGAGTAGG
Source organism: Plantago coronopus (assembly GCA_036897195.1). NCBI lineage: Eukaryota > Viridiplantae > Streptophyta > Magnoliopsida > Lamiales > Plantaginaceae > Plantago > Plantago coronopus. The sequence continues at coordinate 1,246 of JAYMSL010004980.1, forward strand.
CATGTCTGTCTGTTTTGATGAGTTCGGACCAAATTTCCTCTCTATCATCTGCGATAAGGTTCATCTATTTGGATTAGCATAGAATTTCCTATCTAGATGCTCTCTTATTGTTTGCGTCTGAAATTACTTTATTCATCAGGGAGGAAGTATGATTGATATCTGGAGCCTATTGTGATGTTTATATATGTGTGGATCAGAGGAATGGAAGGTTTAAATATTTCATTGTAATAGGTTTCACTTGTCTTTCCTCTCTGTTTGTCCGGGATGTCTAAATAGAAATTTTAGATGAAAGAATGTTTCAGGTGAAAATTTTGGTTCTGCTAACGGCTTGTTGTATTAGTTTCTTGGTGCAGGGGTATATGATGTTTCTACCAGTGTAGGTGGTCTCTCTTTTTCTTCTTAGGTCATATGGTATAAGGAGCTGACCTGAAGTACTCTGTACATGTACCAGTTGCTTCTTCCCAAGGCGTACCACGTACCATGTCTAATTTTGTCTATTTTGGAATGTAGATATTGCATGAAACGGGAGATTTTGCATTATTGCGAAGAGGGTTAGTTTGTCCCATTCTGATTTCCTTTCATGACATGTTTAGGTGTAGGATCACTCTTGCTCGTTGCTTTTGTCTGATTCTGCAACAGTCACATGCTAGTTTGGTATCATACATCAAAGAGTGAAGGAGAACTTGATGTGTCACCTTCTATTGGAGAAGTTTCCTTTGCCCCCTCTTTCCCCTCTCTTAAAGACCTTTGATTTATTTTCAGCTTGACCTACTATTTCCAAATTGGTGATGGTTATTAGTTTGTTGTTCCAGGGAGCAATCTCTTAAGGATGATGTGTAAGATGGTCCTTTTTTTCAAGGGTTTATGTGGCTAGTAAAGTCCATCTGTTCTTTTGTCAGCCACCTTATAATTTTGTTAATACATGGGTCTGCTCATCCCAGATTTTGTGTGTTTGTTACTGGAGGAATCAAAACTCAAGAAAGAGCTGGTTCTTCGACCTCTTTCCTTTGTTTCAAGGGTTTGTATTGAATGATTTGTATTATCATCTCTTTGGAACCGATCAAGGTCACATCCAATCTCCTGTTTCTTTTGTTGCAGAGGTCCAATGCTTCCATTCTAACAAAAGAGCAGACGAGTATATCTATCTGATGTCCTGAACCCAGATCAAAATTCCTTCTTACTGATTATGCCCTTCTCTCGAACTTCTTTCGGAGATAAAAATTTCTTTGATCTTCTTGTTAGGCTTATGGGAGGGTTCTAGTTGGTGAAGCTTGTATGTGGATTAGGTGTATGATTCCATTCTCGTTGATGAACTTCTTCCACGATCATCACCATTTTTGAGGAGATTTGCATTTGGATCTTGCTCCTAGTACTACAGACAAGGTTTTTGTGGTGTATATAATGAGTGCATCAAGATTCTTTTAAATTCTGATCCCTTTCAGTTTCCTAGTATCCTTCCTTTTTTCTGCTACTTGTGTAGGTCGTACAAAGAAAGGTTATGATGCCCTGAGGTTGTGTAAGTGCTTAGCTATTCACTGCATATTCGTTTCTTCTTTAGTAATGTATTTTTTTCAGAAGATCTAGAGAAATTATTGCAGATTGTGCTCATTTGTTCTGCTTTGCTGAACCTGGTGTGAGTTTGTTTAATATCTTTCTTGTGTCCAGCTACTGCTATTTCTATTCCTGCTTTGTTGCAATGGCTTGGTTTTATCTTCGTCCCATCTGGTCATTCAAAGTGCAACCTTTTCCCTTGGTCTACTAGTTCCGCTTTTTGTGTACTTCAGTATGTGGATGTTTCTATAAACCTGTTATTTGGCCAGGGTTCCTTGTACAGGTTTCTGGTTCGAGTATTAGAATCTAGAATCCGCTGCATGGTTTTTGTGCTTCATTTGTTGGAGATAGTATTGCACCTGGTAGTTTGGCATCATACATGAAGAAGGGAAGAATACATTTTCGTGTTATGTTTTCCTGGAGAAGTTTATGCTATCATACTATTGGATCGTGGTTCAATTTCAGCTTAAATGATGGATTTTCTTCTATTGAGTTTCTTGTTAACCCCATGGGTGTAATTTGTCAGACTATGTTCTCTTAATCTCTTGTTCTTTTACGTGCTGCCATCAGAGTGTAGAGACTGATGACTTCCGAAAATCTTTAATGTCTGTAACTCTATATGCATTCTGTCAACTAACAAGTATGTATGTTTACTTATGTTCTCTCTACTTAGTTTTTAATGAGTTTCTTGTTAACCTCGTGGGTCTAATCTGGCCAAATATGTTTTCTTGTTCTTTCATGGCTGCCATCAGAGTCACTTTTAAAAAATTAAAAAATCTTGAAAATCCGTACTTAGTTATGGATATGAAGTATGTATGTTTAGCTGTGTGCTCTCTTCTTGTTTTTAACTAGTATTCATGAGTCATGACATGCGGTTCCCGCCTTCGTTATTGTCGTTATGTGTCGTACAATTTATATTTTGTTTGAATATTGTAAAGAAAAAATGAAAAATTTAAACTTCACCTAGTTTGAATATCAATTTTGACTAAATAATTATATTTATTTGTAATCTGAAATTGTTAGCCTTTACATTAATTTCCTGTCTTTCGGATAAATTTTATTGGTCTTATTCAGCTTTTTTTGCTCCCTACTTTAGAGGAAACTTCTTTTTGGGTGTTATAAGGTATAACTACCTAGGTGGCTTTTCTTATTTTATAGTATTTAGATTTAATCGGCTCTTGTTAACCGCATAGGTCTAATCTGGCAATTTATGTTCTCTTGTTATTTTATGTGCTGCCATCAGAGTCTGGAGAATGATCACTTGTATATATCTTAAAAGTCCGTATGCATGCTCTAAGGGATGGATGATCAGAGGTCTTATTTGGCAGAGATCGAAGCAAACAAGTACATGAAGTTCCAAATAAAACCAGAATAATTGTGTGAAACAGAAACATTTATAACACGGGAGTTTGATTTTGTGTTTGATGCCCTTTGTCCCTATGGTTTTTGCTTTGCTTTGTAGGCTATATCTGATATTTAACCTGATTGTTTATGTAGAGCTTCCATCTGTGTTCTCGAATTGGCTGAGTGGTTGAATAACTTGTATATGGATGGGTGTACTCTGGGATTTGGTTAGGTATTATGTCGGATGTTGTGGTTTTTCACAGGGGGCAACTTCGCTATTAATTCTGTCGTCTGATGTTGCCTACGTGTGGATTGAAGGTTTATAATTCTAATCTTATCATGCCATTACTTTCTGGTTGCTCTTTCCTTGTTCCTTGAATCCCTTTTTGTCCTTGATGAGAAGGGAGATGATCCGGATGAGGCGATGCTTTGAACTAGAGTACTGGTGTACAGTTTTGTTTTGTCTTGATTGGTCTTCTTTAATGTACACGGTTCTTGTTAGTTGCTTGCCTCTTGTTATTAATGGGTGATATTTGTTCTCGTGGTCCGTGTAGGTATTTTTTTTGTTCACCTGATTGGCTGGAGGGGTATGTGGTTTAATATGTTCGTACATGTGAATTTGTATGAGAGGAAACATATTTATGAGAAACTTCTCATCTGTCAAAGATTGTTCTTTTTTGTTGAGCCAGTTTTGATGCATTTGTTGGTAACAATTGCAGAATAAAAAAAAAAATCCTGAATCTAATTCAATTTTTATATCTCGGGTCGTTTCCATGTTATTTATGCAGCTCTCTTCTCCAGATAATCATGGTAAATGGCGTCCTCTATGTCCTGCTGATTGAAGTAACCCGTGACAAGGCTGTACATCTCTTTTTTCTTCATTTTCTTTCACCATTTCTCCAAATCTTGTAGTCTTCTTACCTTTCCTGTAGATACGATCTAAACATGGAACATGCTCTCTGGTGATATCTTTTCCCATAGTTTTTAAAAGTCTCTTTCTTTCTGATTCATGCTGTGTAATCAAGACATGGTTATATTTGGATCTTTGCTTTTGTTGGCGCAGAGTGCGAACATGAGATATCTGATGCTTTCTTGGTATATAGATGGGTGCAAATGGGAGGATGTCTGTCAGCTGGGTCTAAATTTATATCAGATTTGTCCTTTTTCCGTTCTCGTTTCCTTCTCTTTTAAGCATTGCAGCTGCAATAGTCATGCTCATGTGGTTTGTTCGATTTTTCCTCAACTTCATATTCTCACCAGATAAATAACATATGTTGGATGAAACGGAAAAGCAGATGTATGGGATATTTTTCATAATGCTTAAGGTATACAATTTCCAGTCTTATTTTCCCTTTTGGTTGCACGTCTCTGTGGACCAGTGAAAGGTTAGAATGCTAATCTCTTTGAATACGTATGTCGATTTAAAGCGGCATATTTTTCTTGAAGCAGCATCTTTTTCCTTGTTTCTTCTTTACAATTTACCGATGCAGTTCTCTTCTCCTCAGGATGCTCATGTTTGAACGATGTCTTTTATCTCCTGCTAATTGAAGCACCCCAGTTATCTGTTGACGTGTGAATGAAGCTGTACAGCTGCGTTTGATTTCTTTCTTCTTTTCCCCAAAATCTGGCGGTCTACTTGCTTATACTTTAGATGGATGATATGCACTATCGTAATTAAGGCCGGTGTATGCTGGTCTTTTTTGGTTTTGGTCTTCCCCTTTGTTTTCAAACTTTGTTCGCTTAACCTTTTCCCGTGACTCTTGCCGTTGAGATCAGAGTTACATGGTCACATATGGTTATTTTTACTTTTGATTTTATGTGCAGTGTGCAGATAGAGACATCTGATACATTCTTGGTAGATAATAGGGTGCGCAAAGGGGAGGGTGATTGTCGGTTCTGGATTAAGATTAAATTATTTCTTTCCTTTCTGATGTTCTATTCATTGTTGATGAAACAGTTAACGTTCATGTGGTTCCCCTTTATCCGCCTTCGTTTTCTTAGCCAAATTAATTGAACAACTTTGAGATGAGACCTAAAATACTCAAAATTGTTATGGGAGGTTATTTATGATACTTGTATGTACGGATGCAATGCGTAGGTGATCCAGTGGAAAGTCTACTGGTGAGATGTATGATTGGGGTGAGCAGTCGATTGTGTAAGTCTTCTTTGAAAATGTGTAGTGCCCTGGCAAATGTCTTTTGTTCACTTCAATTTGAAAAGGTTTGCTTCAATTTGGTCTTATTCATTTCTGTCGTACCTATTTTGTGACATTCAACATCGTGGTCTTTCTTTAAGCAGCATTGATGACTGTGAAGTGGAAAACTCATAATGAAAGGATCTACAATGTTTCTCTGCCCCTTTGCTGAATTCATGTTCTTCTCTTTCTTTTTTTCCTGTCCCAGTGGTAATCAGATTGAAGAATATATGTCTGCAACATGAGATATGGAAGAATAGATTGACTAGATGCAGCCAAAAAAAAATTAACGAGTAACATTATGTCGAAGGTTGCAGGTTTTATGGTGTCAATATGTTCCTATTGTTCCTTTTACCTATGTTCTTCTTGTGGAAGTTTTAAATTTTAATAAGAGGTTTAAGGTACTTATAAACAATTTGTGCTCCTGCTTCCTTGACTTCTGTTTGCAGGGTATAAATTTGTGTACTAATGGCATTTGCAGTGGTTTGCTGGTTCTTCATTTATAGCCCGCCTTTTTCTCTTCGGTATATGTTATATGAATGTTTGGTTCCTTGGCATTTGCATCTACCTCTAGCTTTGACTATATCCTTATATGGTGGAGTCTCCATCAAATGACATCTTTTCCTCTTGTTAGGCCTGTTCAAAGCTTGCATTTATCTTGCAGTTTTAAGAGAACGAGTCAATTTGAAGTATGTTCTCCTTGTAGCTACTTGGATTAATTTTCCACTATGAAGCCCGTTAATAAAGTTTTACTTTCATGAAATCGTTTGAAAGAATCTATGTGGAGAAGTATTTGATTTTGGTTGGTTATACTTCAGAGTTGTAGTTCCATTGGTTGCATATATTATACGGTTTTGAAGATCTTTTTCTGGTCCTGAGTTGTAGTTCACCTGGTGTCTAAAGTATTTGTGTAGCTTTTCATTCCCTGCTTTGTTTCTTCTACGAGACTCTTTTTTGGCGAGTTTTTTCTCAAGACCTATTCTAATTTCTAGGGCCTCTAAAAGACTTATTATGTAAAAATGGCAAGCCTCCAAGTCATGACAGATCAATTGATGCTGCTGCTGTTATTGTGATCTGTTAATTTGGTCGGCAGGATTGTTGTGCTTGTTTGCTATCTCTATTGCATCAGTATGATCAGTTTGGACATGAAAGTTCGCAAAAGGCTGGTATTCTTCTTTATCAGATTCTTTTTAGAAGGCGTGATCATGAGCATTTGGTATAGCTGCAAGTTTGCATTATCTTTGGTGTGACATATGCTGACATCCTATGTTGCTATTTCTTCTGGGCATACACAAGTGCAGTTATCTATGATGCTATTTCATGAAATCAGCATCGATTGTGTATATATTTGTCTTCATGTTTGAGCTCGAAGTGTCGTAGTTGGATATGCATGTCAGGTTGAATTCAGTTCTCGTCTCTTGGGTTTGTGTGATGGAGTTTGGCAGGTTGAGTGGTGGTGTGTTGTCATTGTCAGCCTTCTGTACTTGCTGCAATATCTCAATCTCTTCTTCAGTATAATGATTTCGGTAGCTTCTGCCCTTCTTTCCAAGTTTGTCAATGGAAGTTGTGTAAGTGTGAATTGCTGTGCATTGTTAAGTGGTGTACTTGGATATGAAGAAGCTTTTAAGACTGTTTCTGTACTTGGTCTGTCTGTCAATACTAGCTTCTAGAACTTTTGTTTTCTTGGTGCTGTCCTGTATGGTATCTTCCTCTCCAGGTGTAATGGAGAAGATATAAGAATTTCTGGTCATGATGTATTTTGTCATCTAGAATTTATATTACTAGAATTCATACAAGCACAGTGAAGTGTTGTAACCATCAATGCATTAGTTTGTTGATATACATTTATAATTATAATGATGATGTTTTTGTTTCTTGCATTACGCCCGATCTGTATTTTGTGAAATAGTACAAAAGATTGCAATAAGACTTGTGAGAATCACTTTGCATTTTGCACAATTATATGAGGGAACACAATCAGTTTTGGCTAAGGACTGAAAAAAGACATGGTAAACTAAAACTCTATCGGGTTTTCATATATTCTCTCGAGTATCTTGACGTTCTACTGACTGTCAAATCTTCTAGTTGGAAACTTGGAATGCTAACACAAAGTTTGATGAATTTGGATCAAATTTCGTCACTATCTGGTTTTGGCTCTCTTCACCTATGATGCGATGATTTCTCTCTGATCTAGAATGATGATGCCTTTCTATTCGAAATAACTCAGAACTTCCTCTCATGATCCTTTTATATCTTCAGGGGCAACGCGATGGATTTTCTGAAGGTTTATTGTGATGTTCATAAGTGGATGGAAGATTTGGAAATTAATTTATATTATGTTTCTTTCTCTGTCTAGCCTTGATATATAGGTAAATATTCAAGTGAAAGGACGCTTCAGGTGACAATTACGGTTCCGTAAAGGCTCTGTTGCATAGCTTAATTTCATGGTGCAGGGTGATGTTACCGAGTCACCGACAATAACCAATCAATGTTGCTACTGAGTTCATATAGATAGGCTCAGTTACTCTGAACATGTACCAGTTGCTTCTTCCTAAGGTACACCAGCTCTAATTTTGTCTATTTTTTAATGTAGATACGTAAAAGGGTTTGGTGATAATTCTCAGAATAGGATTAGTTGGATACTATTGTGATTTTCTTATATAATGCTGTGTAGAATCCATTGCATCACTTTGCTCGTGTTGTGTGATAATGCACAAAAGGACGAAGGAGAACTTGCCATGTTACCTTATTTTGGAGAAGTTTCCTCTGTTCTCCTCTCTTAAAGCCTGCTTCTTGATTTCCTTTTATAACCAGCTGTGTAGAATCTGTTGCATCACTTTTGCTCGTGTTGTGTGATTCTGCAACAGCTGGTATCATGCACGAACGGACGAAGGAGAACTTGCCTGCCATGTTACCTTATTTTAGAGAAGTTTCCTCTGTTCTCCTCTCTTGAAAGCTTTATGGTTTGATTTTAGCCTAACTTAGTTCTTGCACAGTGGTGGTCATGTGTGTTTCTCCAGGGAACATTCTGAGGACAGTGCATAACATAAGATGAGTTTGATGTGTCAAGTAATGCTCATTGACTCTTTTGAGATTTAAGATTCTAGTTAATTTGTTCAAATGTAAGAAGTATGGAGTGCATTCTTTTCCGTAAGCTATTCATTTGTCTATATTTTTATTTAGACATTTCTTAGAACCTTTAATATGACCATGATTCTGCGTTACAGGTTACGTTGAACACTTTGCTTCTGGTCTCTATGATGAGAGGTTTTGAAATCTAGGGATACCCATCTATTGGTTTTGTTATTCTGTTTTTCCTGTGGTGCACAACACTGTTGTGTATGCTAGTTTTACAATGAACATGAAAGGAAGGGTAAGGGAGGAGGTAAAATATCCCTAACATTATCTCAACCATGGTATTGGTTATGTTATCTGAAGAAGTTTTTATGGCTCTTATCTTAATTCCTTGCGGTTCAGTTCTGCTCATGGTTATTAAAATTTTCTTCCACGGAGCTGTATCTGGTGATATTTTTATGAGACCTATTTTACAAGCCTTGTGGTTTGCTTTGGCAAATTAGATTGTTTGGTTCTTTTCTCACCTGCAGGCAGAGAGTTGTAGGAGAATGGTCACTCTGTAAACTTGAAGTAAGGGTTGTGGATGGGTTTGTACGTTTTCTGTATATGTGCTTAGTGATTTAATTATTTATGCTTTACTGTTTTTCACTACCTATTCACATTATGTATATATTTAGTCTATCTGTTTCCACTAGCCTCTGAATATGCTTTCTTTTTCTTTTATGAGTTTATCTACTGGTGATGCTTTGGTTTGCCCAATTATGTGCCCCTAAATTAGTTGCTCATTACTTTCTATGATTCTCTTTATATCATGCATATCAGTTTTGTTTACAGACATTTCTGTTCATCTCAGATTATGTCCATTTTGTTGCTGGATTATGGTATCTAAACTCAATACAGAGCTAGTTCCACGTCCTCTTTTCCTTCTTAAAAAAACGGTTTTTATTTACTTATTTCTGTTTGCTTGGAATCAAATCTGGGTTACATCCAATTTCCTGTTTATTTGCACAGGTCCAATGCTTTCTTTATGTAACAAAAGAGTGGATGACTACATTAATCTGGTGTTTTAAAAATTCAGATTAAATTCCCTTCATACATTTGATTCTGCAGTTTATGTTTCTCGAGCTTCTGTCTTCTTATCGAATAAACT
>JAYMSL010004981.1:0-10558 GCA_036897195.1 Plantago coronopus
TGGGTTCAAAATTATACACTAAAACCATGATCAGCAAGTTTACCACCATAACATTTATTAAGAAAAGAAAAGAATCAAAGATAACAAAAAAAAAAACATGTCAGATTTTGAAACCAAGTGAGAGCATCGTAGTCAAAACATACAAACACTTGCATGAATCATGATCCATCCAAGAGGAAATAGCTACATAACACATCAGATATCAGCACATAACTACAGAAGAGTCAGAGCTCAAAGAAAGTGCAAGTGTTATCCAAAATAAGTACTACCTCATTCGCCCAAAACAAGTTCTCCTAAGTCCTATCAATGGGAAATCACCAATTGATTGGGTCTCCAAATAAAACCTTGAGTTCCAACATATCAGATACACCTCTTTTCCTCTTCCTGTTCTGATCTTCGTTAGCAGCATCACTGCGGTGTAAACGGACCAGGCTAGCAGGAATAACTTGGGAAGAAAACACACCATAATCCCCACTACCATCATCAACCCTCAAAGCAACTTCCTTCAAGAGTTGCTTCTCCACATCGTACCACCAAAACATCTCATGTCTGCGCTGAAGAAGAATCAGATTTTCATTCTTCAAGTAAGCTACCGGAGAGTGCTGCCCACAAACAAACTCACCCCACATTTCCAAACTCATCATCTTAGTCCACATTGTGTCATCACGCCCATTATAATCCTTAAGCATCCAAAGATCAAATAGTTGATTGAAGTTCCAACATGTCAGAAACAAGAAACCACTCACTGCAACTAATTTATAAGAGCACGGATTTCTTATAGCAATTATTTCCAGGGGCAATGGGATGGTTCGGTAAGTTTCCGTGGTTAAATCAAGACCAACTATCCATCCCCAACGGGGTGAAAACCAGTGCAATGCACCATTCACAAAAGCTCCATCCCGAGTGTAAGGGAGAATAAACTCAGCCGGAAAATCCTGAATTCTACGCCAAGTTTTGAAATTCACAGAATAGATAAACGTGCAAGACTGGACAATCTTTACAACCTTGTAATCATCCCTAGCTTCATCATAGCCAATCCCACTACATGGAGTCATGGATGATCATTGTATCCTTTCCTCCAATCACTCGGAAACTCATCACAAGACGGTAACCTCAACGACTCGCCAGTGAAAGGATTCCAAATTACCCAATCTAAGTAAGGCTTATTACTGGAAACCAAAATTAGGCCATTGCAATTGGGGACAGGTAGATTGCGAATTCGCGGTACACCAGGACAAACAAGGACCTTGACATGCGTAGCAGTAAATAACTTGCGAAAACATACATGACAAACTTGCATTCTAGATTTATCACAAAAACACGGGAACCTTGAAGCGCTGAACATGGCAGAAGTTTCATCATAAACTAAGTGACGCAGCGGTAACAGGAAAAGCTTACCGTGCTCGTTTCTGTGGAGAATCCACTGGTCACCGGTCCCATGAGTGAGGTGTAGCTGTGCGAATTTCGGGTCGTCGATGATGCGACGCCATGACTTGCAGACGGAACGCAACTGGAACAGGGTATCCACGGGAACACGCCTGAGTATCTGCCGGAATACATTGGTTGGAATATCTGACATTCTTTTCAAGCAAGCTCGTGAAATGAAATTAAGGGATCGAAAGTGTTAGGGTTTTGTTTCTGGAGGATTATCTGCATTAGTTCTTGAATTGTGTGAACATTTCTCCCCCAAATCTTCATGACAAGACGTTAGGCGGGAAAGTTACAAGGATTTCCCTCTAAAACTATCTCTAGCATTTTGAATTTTGAATTACAGGCCATTATTCTAATTTTATAGCTATAGCCTATAAGCCTCTAAACATTAGCTTTGTGATTTCATCTTATAAACATAGTATTATGATGATAAATGTGTAGTTCCCATGTGTAGTATGAATTAGTAAGCTGTTTTATTCTAATTGAGCTGATTAGTATAGTAAACATACTGAGTATTTGGTGTTGATTCGAAATTGGATTCGAATTGAGTTTTGATATTTTTTTTTAACAGGAACCTTCTTTTTTATTCAAGCAAACAGGTATATTACAGGAACACCACACCTAGGTTCATCCTAGAGCTAACAGCTATATCCTTGCCGATACTACGTCTAACAGCCCTAACATACGATCTAGTCTGATCATGCTGAACATAGGATGTAAGCCAGTCTGGGCAAACATCCCAAACATATAAACTAAGCCTATTACAGACTTCAAAAGGATCAAAATGAGCATTGTTCATAATATTACTAGCACATAAGGAAGTAGTACTATAATTAGCTACCCTATCTAATACTTGGTTTGCTTCACGAAACACATGCACCATATACAGTTCTTCAAACTGCTGCATCTGGTTCCAAATGCTCCTCACCATGGCTTGGTCCTGACGAGCTGGTTCCTGCACCCTGTAAACACAAGCCAACGCATAAGCAGAGTCAGTCTGAAGTTGCACAGAGGTAAAATTCAGCTGGATAGCCATATTGAGTCCCAGACTAATGGCCTTGAGCTCAGCTCTCTGTTATTATCCACAATACCAATGAAAGCAGAAGCAGCCCTGATAAACTGGCCCTTCTGATTTCTAAGAACACAAGCACTACCTGCATAACCAGATAAAGCCTTACAGGATCCATCAGTGTTGATGGTAACCTGATGCTTTTGGCTTGGGGTCCATTTGAATCTAACAAAGGTAACCTGTTTACTAATATTAGGAAAAGCCACAATATGATCTTTGATAAGGTTCTGGTATTGTTTCAGAATCTGCAGGGTATTGGTGCTAGTAAACTGGAAAATCATCTCATTTGAATTGAGTTTTGATAATAAGATTGTTTGAATTAAGTTTTGAGTTTTGCGTAATTGATAATTGATTTTAATAATAGTAAGAATAATAACTATATCTAAATAGGTTGAGTAAAAGATTGTAAAAGTTTGTTTAGTTGAAATGATGTGGATAATTATAAATTTTACAAAGTCTCATCAGAGACCACTAGTTAAAAAAGTCAAAAAAGACCAACACTTTATTTTAGGTTACAAATAATTACATATACCCCCTCACTAGTTACGTCATTCTCATCCAGGTGACCATTATATTATCAATCAGGTCCAATAATCAGATTTTGGTCAATAAAACCAAACACAGCTTTGTCTTTTGGACTAGATTGCAATTTTACAACTTCTCCTTTATTATTTTCCACCCTTATTTTTATTTACATAAAAACTTTCTAACCTAAATTCATTTTCAATTTTCTCTTCTTTATTAATCTCCCTTCTTTAATTTAATTTGCAATTTCAAACTTTATCTTATAACTTAAATACATTAATTTATAATAATTTTAATTTTTTTTCTTTTTTTTAAAAAACAAGGGTTAAGACTCCATTAATGGAGCTCACTTGAGCTCCATTAATGGAGCTCTCAACACAACAGCTCCAGCTCCCCCCGGAGCTGCACCAGCTCCAGAGGTGGAGCTTTGAACAGCTCCGATGGCAGAGTTGTCCGCCTGGGAGCTGAGCAGCTCCCATGGCGGGCTGACAGACCTCCCGGAGCTGTCAAATAGCTCCTGACAGCTCCTGGCGGAGCTGTCCGCCCGGAGATGTTTCACGCCAGATCTCTTTTTGTTTGTGGAAAAACGAAAAGAAGGTAGGAAGAAGGAGGAGAGGAGGAGGAAGGAGGAGAGGAGGAAGAAAAAAGTTTCCAAAATGTGAAGCTTCAACAATGGAGGGAGGTTAATTTTTGGAGAGGTGAAAGGTTGAAGGAGATGGCTTTTATGAAAGGTTATAAAATTTAGGGTTAAAATAGAAACTTTAATATTTCAAGGATGTTTAACCGAAATTGGTTATAGGGGCTGTTTGGGTGTTTAGGAAACAATCTCATAAAATCAGATTTTCTGGACTTGAATGTAATTAATAATTTAATAGTCACTCAAATGTAATTAGAGAATCTAAAGAGGGTACTAGATATAATTCACCCCAAAAAGAATTAAAATAATGTAAGTTGTGTTTCTATGCAAATTCCAATTTTACAATAATATCGTGGCTCAGATTGTCTACAGATTTAAACAGTTGGCTCGTCCAACATAATACTATTCACCTATGCTTGGAAATCCGATTATATGACCGAGTGTGAACCTCACTCAATAAATTCATCAATCAGAAAGTCGGATGATTTCGCAAATTTAAATTTCAAAAAGTTATATTTCCATTTATAATGCAGTAATTATATAAGTATTACTTCATGTTAAAGTACACCATTATATCTTATCGACTAACTCGAAATTAACCTAATCGAATCTCGTCCCCAATAAACGATGATAGTGGTAACGTCTGGATCTGGTTTTGAAACACAATAATCTACTTCATATGTCCAGTCAATAGTTTTCCACTTTACTTTTTAGTAGTCCGTTACAAAGCTCCCCACCCATATAATTACAATACACTAAAAAACACTTTCACTACCTGCACTTATAATATAATAATCAAAACCTTATTTTGTTGACCAAAACACAAATGAGAAGCTTGTGCTTGGACGGAGTAAGTAATTCAACTCTCAACTAGGGCTGAGCACCAACGTACCGAACCGAAAAAACTGACCGAGCTTAAATCGGTTCAGTTCTCGGTCCATAGAAATCCATATTTTCGGTTCTCGGTTCGGTTTTTAACCGCCAGTTTTCGGTTAAAACCGAGAACCGAGACATTTATTGTATTTTTTATATTATTATTTACCAAAATATATATACTAAAAGTCTGAAACTAACCTAAAACTCTAAAAGCAGTCATAACCTCCCCTTTCGTTCCCCATCTCAGATCTGCGCCATTGAGTTTGCCACCATTCGACTTCCAGTTGAAACCACCACCACCCGCCTCCTCCTCACCGCTATGCTCTCGTTTCCAGCTCTCCTCTCTCCTCTGGGTTCTCGTAGTCTCGAATCTCGGAGCCTATAGAATTGTCACGGTGATCAGTCTCATTCGACAAAGACAATAAATAGAGAGCAGACGAAAAAAGAAGCAGAGACCGGGAACCAGGAGAACTGAAAACAAAAAGAAAGAGAGAGAAAAAGAAGACAAGAGGGGAAGAAGGAGAAAAACAAGTCTAGGAAAGAAGTCCGGAAAAGGTTAAAGAAAAAGAAGAAAGAGAGAAGAAGAGAGGAGAGAGAGAGAGAAGAAAAGAGATTCTTTTTGAAAAGATTGGAGATTTTATGATCCCTATTTTTTATTTATTTATTTTTTTCTGAAAGGTCCAAAACCGTAAAACCGAAAAAAACGAAAATCGATCGGTTAAAACCGAAACCGAACCGCAGTTCGGTTCTCAATCTACAATTTTGAAAATTTCGGTTCTCGGTTTTTCGATTTCGGTTCGGTTCTGGACCGATGTTCACTCCTACTCTGAACTCTCAAGTATAACAAATTCAAGATGAATAGAAACCATAATACGACACCGTTGATGCCCCAAGTAACAAAGCACAAAATTAAATACAATTTCAGTTCTATCGGGTAAGAGGAGAGCTCGTGCGATAGAGTAGACTGATTAGTAAGCAAGCTACAGCGAAATCCCGATTTTGCCGGCGAACCCAATTTCCCAACTCGAATTATCAATTATCCATCTATATTAATCATGAATTTCTTGGTTAGTTACTATAAATTATTTCTTTAATTCTTTAATATTTACAATTTATTATCATCTATATATATACGAAATTCAGTATGTAATCTCCTCGTTTTCATCTCATTTTTACAGGCAAGCTTCAAAATGCAGCTCCAGAAACCGTCTGATGATACGCCGCAACTGCCCGTTCACTGGGTGGAGACTTCCGATACAGTTTCTCGTCAATTTCAGTTCAAAACCGATGGCCAGCTACAGGTTAGCCTTTTGTTGAATTCTTCTACTTCTCTTTCGAGCATTTCTACAAGCAGTTGGCGTGCCGCTTCGTATTCGATTGTTTTTCCTCTGATAATTTTTATGTAGTTAGTTTCGGTTGTGATTGGTGGTCTGTGTTTGATTCTGAGCCTACAACTTGCTCGCATGCAGTTCTGTGGTGGTAACCTCAATTTTTTGAGTGTTTAATGCGTGTTTATTGTATGCAGTTACTAGAGTTCTGAGTTTTGCGTATGTGTTCGTCTTAAGTTGAGAGAATCTAGGAGTAGGTGTTTTACGCAGATTGATTGCAGGTGTGATGTTGTTTGCTTCATTTTAGATGCCGGTGGGCTTAATTTATGCTATTGAGCATATGATAACTTGATTGTTTTTTTGCCTGAGGTATAGTGGAACTATAAGGTTAATTTGACTTTTGTTTTTTGGAATGGGAATCAGATGAAGATAGTCGATGATTCAAGACCTGCTTCACGTAGGGTGGTTGAATCCTTTCTGAATAAGTTCTTTCCTTCAGGATATCCATATAGGTTAGATGAATTTCTGAATCATGTTTATATCTCTAATACATGTCAGAAGTACAGTGTATCCATCACCTGTTTTGTTATTTTGTGCTTATATTTTGTGAATTTTGCGCATTATATTGGCAGTGTGAATGAAGGGTATCTTAGATACACGCAGTTCCGTGCCTTGCAGCACTTCTCCAGTGCCGTGTTACATGTGCTATCGACTCAGGTTTACTTCTGTCTTTTATGTTCTGTTTTGTCTTTTAACAAGAAGTGATAAAATGGTATTGAAAGATTAATGATGATTATGGCTGAGGGTTTTATCGCTTAATCTCTTTCAGTCACTTCTATTTGCTGCTGGTTTGCGACCTACACCTGCACAAGCTACTGCTGTCAGTTGGGTAAGAACTTTTATTGTCCATATTATTGGAAATGAGCCCCAGTTATCATTCTTTCTTTATTCCTTCTTTTCTTTTCTTTTTTCGGGTTAAGATCTATTATGTTGTGTTGATCAATTGAAGGTACTGAAAGACGGGATGCAACATGTTGGGAAGATCATATGTAGCAATTTGGGTTCAAGAATGGACTCTGAGCCTAAAAGTTGGAGAATCGTAGGTTTGTAGGGCTTCATTGCTGAATTGTCCTATTGATTTGATTTGTTCATCTATTTGCATGACCATGCTAGATATTAATTTCTTCACGTGCTTATCTATCTTCTACATGTTCATGCAACGTGTTTGATACAAATTCATTTTGGCTTGCAGCCGATGTTCTTTATGACTTGGGCACGGGTCTTGAAGTAATTTCCCCTTTGTGTCCGCACTTATTTCTTGAGATGGCTGGGCTTGGTAATTTTGCAAAGGTTAGTAATAAGACCCTATATATGTAATTTACAATCTAGGTCCGATCGTTCCAAATTTTTTGTCCATGATAGTGGTTCTGATAGGAAAAGAAGTATGACTATTTATTTTGTCAGGGAATGGCAGTTGTTGCAGCAAGAGCAACTAGACTTCCCATATATTCTTCATTTGCCAAAGAGGGTAATCTCAGCGACCTTTTCGCTAAAGGTGAAGCCATCTCCACTCTGTGTAACGTTCTCGGAATAGGAGTAGGAATCCAGTTAGCATCAACTGTGTGCTCATCGATCCAGGGAAAGGTACTCAATGATCTGTGATTTCTTAATGATTTGGATCTTCAAACTTAGATCTTGTTTTATCTACAGTTGAAGCTTTAGGTAATCAGTGCTGTAATTGGTGTGCTTGTGGAAGTATTACACGTTATGATCTTTTTACCTGATTCGTTGGCATATGGGAGTAAGCTTCAGACTTGACAGATCCATTTTGATGATATACTAACATTAAGGAGATAGGAGTGGTGATTAAGTTCGAAACGTAGCGATTTAGATGCAATTAGTGGCTGACAACAAAAAATAGTCGCCTGCCGTTAAATGGTTCAACAAAAACGAATTATTACTATTGCCACCTATACTGCTTGTGATAATAGTTTTTCATGTGAATAGAAATACAGTACCACTATATCTTCATTTGCCTACAAGTATGAACTATGGTCCTTAGATAATAAATTTTGTGGAGATTAATGATATAATTGGCCGGCCATCACACTTTAGATGCGACTAGTATTTCTATATCTTTGATGCCTGTTAACTACTTAACTTATTTGACTGGCATTCATGTTGAATTTTCAGTTTATACAAGAACAAGTTCCATGGTTCTCATGATGCTGTGTGTATTGCAGTTAGTGGTTGCACCAATTTTATCCTTGATACATGTATATTGCGTCACTGAAGAGATGAGAGCAACTCCAGTAAACACACTAAATCCTCAAAGAACTGCAATGATTATTGCTGATTTCGTAAAGGTAACAATCAAATTTGTTATAGTTAGCTTAATATTTTACCAAACTTAAGTTTTCTTTGTCTTTTAAACGTAGGATGGTAGAATAGCTAGTCCTGCTGATCTAAGATATCAGGAAAATCTCTTATTTCCTGGACGGCTGATAGAGGAAGCTGGAAATGTTAAGGTGGGAAGGGGTCTGCATAAAGTTGTCAAGCCCTCAAAGTTACACCAAGTGAAAGAAATCTTTCCTGAGGAAAAGTTTTTATTAAACCATGGAACCAAATGGACAGATATGATACTGGAACGTGATGCTACCGGTGAAGATGCTCTGAGGGGATGGTTAGTCGCTGCATATGCTGCAGATATTGAAAAGTCGTTGCATGTACCTCATGAAAATGCATTACAGGAGGCTTATGATAGAATGAACGATGTTTTTGATCCGTTTTTGTCTCAGCTGCAAGCCAAAGGGTGGCACACTGATCGTTTTCTTGATGGGACTGGATGTCGTTTTGCTCTGTAGTCTAGATTCATGACTGGCTGTCCTCTCTTCCATGCTCATCTGGAAGTTCTGCTAGCGAAAAGGGTTCATGTGTAATTTGGCCATAACAGATTTACCATACTTCTTACCGGGATGGAGAACTTTCATCCACCCAGGCGAACTCATATGTTCCCTAATACTGTTTTGTAGATTCTCAGACAAACCAAAGCTGTTTTGTAGCTCTGATTCGCTATCAGTCTCAACCAATTTGTGGGCATGGGCCACAATTTGATGTAGATACTACATAGTAACGTTTTAATGTGATTCCTAGTAGGCTTGTTGTATACAGGTGCTTCAGCCCTGCACTCGCCTCTCTCGTGGACATGATCATGGATATGTACCTGTTTGTTACCCTCACCCTACTCGTGGTGAAAATGCTACTAGTAGTTTGGAAATCATCAGAAATCTCAACCAAACAAACAGGGTGTTTGTTGGGCAATTCAAATTTTCGATGTTATACCTGATTTACAGGCGTTTTATACACATTTTATCCCGTTGTTGTGACAATTGATTGCTCAATGTCGTAGGCATTTTTATGTTGCAGGTCCATGAGTAATGAAAAGCT
Source organism: Plantago coronopus (assembly GCA_036897195.1). Taxonomy (NCBI): domain Eukaryota; kingdom Viridiplantae; phylum Streptophyta; class Magnoliopsida; order Lamiales; family Plantaginaceae; genus Plantago; species Plantago coronopus. Next base: position 9,314 of record JAYMSL010004981.1, read on the forward strand.
TAATCACCAAGCATTGTGTCCGTACTTGCTAATTAACATGGATATATATACTGCACCCTTGAACAAATACAGTTGTAAAATCCAACCTGCTAATTAACTAGAGAGTAATAATCTCATAAAGACTGGTTTTTCCTTAAAACTCGTAAATTAGGTGAGTGTGCCAGGCAGTAATCAAGTAGGAAAAACTGATCTTTCCTAAGAATTTCATATAACTAGATGCTGCTACAAACGACGGCGACGAGCCGATAATTCCTGACTATGCATCTCAGCCCTGAACCTGGCTATAAACTCCTCAGCTCTTTCATCAATCCCATGTTGTGATCCCATATTCTCCCACAACTCATCCGCTTCATCTACTCTACTCGTAGTTCCCTTCGAACGATCTTTCTTCTCGAACTTTTCAATCTTCTTTGATCCACTAGACGAACATGGTTCCTCTACAGTCCCATTTTGAATTGGCAACTTCCTCTGCTCTTTGAACACGGAAACAGGCTCGATGAAGAGCTGATCGACGTAAACTGGAGGGGGACGTTTGTGGAGGTGGATAGGTTTGGGCTTAGGCTTGAACTTCTTTGGTTGAATTGATAGAGAATACCATTTGAGCTTCTTCTTGGGAGGTTTCTGTGATTGGAATGTGAGCTTCTTCTTGTTGCTTGCCTTTGATTTGTTGAGCCTGTTGAGCTTGATGATTTTTGTTGTGAAGACTTTCCATAGCTTCTTTGGAGGTATTAGTCTTTTCAAATTCAAGAATGGCATTTTGAGTTTGGTGTAGAGATGAAAAGATGGTAGAGTGTGTAATGGAGAGGTGATGCTTAATGAGTGACTTTATAGAGCAGTAGTGCTTCAGAAGGTTGGGATAGAATCATCTCATCTCAAGAATATAACTCAGCATAATGGAATCCATGGGTATGGTAAGGTTAAGGTTATCATGATTGATCAACTTAGATCTTACGCTAACTTAGATGAGTTAAATGACCTCACCCTCCTCCTGGATGGATAAATATTGCGTGAGAGCAAGATATCTCATTTTTGTTGCTGCTACTTACGAGCACAGAATTATCAACTGGAGTAACTTATAAACTAAACAGATGATTATTTAATTTATTGACCAAAATTGATAAGTTACTTAAATGTATGTCTTTGTTTTGTGATGTACGATCTTGTTCATAAATTCAGTTAACTTAATTGAATCATACTCCCTCCGTCCGCCCAACCTAGCCCCATTTGGTTTCCGGCACAGTATTT
>JAYMSL010004982.1:0-10557 GCA_036897195.1 Plantago coronopus
TTATTTATATCAGTATGTTGGAAATACACTTTAATGTAACAAGACGACTCTTTTGACTGTTGAACACTTATTCATATATATTTTTTTTGAAGCAGCAAAACGAGGATCAATAATGGTTCCAAATTTCCCCCCGAGATGACTTGAACCCTTGACATAGTTAGGGGAAATTATATTACCAACTGAGCTGCACTTCACTGTCTCTTTTTATTCCTATTATTTTATGTCACTCTTTATATTTTATTAAAGCCAAAATTATGCCGTGACAACGCTACGGGTTATATCTAGTATATATAAAAAGAAAAGAGTTCTTACAGTGCTCGACATACGAGACTACGAGTTATACCTTGAAAAATGAACTTATTGATTATATGACAACTACTAAAAGGAAAATGATTAGAGTGTAGATTTAGGGTGTTAGGAAGACGGCAGTCACTAATGAGCCATTAAGTCACAGTAATCAATGCAAACAGCTGCTGTAATTAATTTAGTGAAGGTACCATTTCCATAAACAATGTGCACTAATTAGTTATTAAATATAATAATAATGGAACTGGCTTCACCAATTTTGTTGTAAATTAATGAACTACTATTGATATTGCAATTCAAATATGTAAATCAACCATGCACCAATATGGTGTCACCAACTCAGCAGGTCTAAACCATTAATTAGTAGTGCAAGACAATAAATTAGTTGATAATTGAAAGTTTTTAATTATCAATTTTATTATATACATGTTTAGAAATAAGTTGGTTTTTTAGATATAAAATTTAGGAAGATACTTATGAAGTTGTAGAAATAGCTAGCTTATTTCTCATTAAATTATTACATAGATTACCGGAGTGTTTGACACTCGGTTAAGGAACTGAGTTAAGCTTCTAACTAAGTTTAAAAATAAAATGTATGTTTCACACTGAGTTAATGACTTAATGTCATGATGACATTTACACTGTTTTTACATACTCAAAACTCCGGTTACTATTTCTTGATTAAGAAATCCTGATAATTCTAAAACATAACTGACTAACCGAGTGCCGATCAGTCTCTTACATTTTTCTAAATGCATGTCTAACTCATCAACAATCAGTATAACATTCATTATTCATATACATCATCACATAATGATGAATATTAGCATATCAATTAAGGTGATGAATTAACGTAATTCAAAATTACGGGATTGATGAGATGTGTTAAACTAGAATTTTGTGGAGGAGAAATATAATTTGTGAGAATAATAGAGTATTATTTTCACCCACAATTTTAGTCCAACTCTTATGAAACCAAAGTGTGAAGGCATTGGTGAGAATAGCATTAGTTTGACCCAAAATAATATTGCCAACTTGATATAAAACTAAAAAATAACGTGTGGGAATTTATTTTTTTCGTGAGAATAGGTTTTTAAATCCCAAAATATTTGTCCTATACTCCTTTACTTGTGTGACTTGTGAGACTAGAATTATTGTAGCCTACCAATAAATTGGATGTACTACACTTAAAATAAATAGTGAGAAGATATGTATACCTTCTAAAATTATTATTGAAATTCAAAAAATACGGTCTTCTTCCTATATTTCGAAGAGGCTTTTCTTAAAAGTTCGCAACAATTGTTTTGGTAGTCGTACACATAAATGAAAGTGTAGGATGACAAAAGGTAGTATAGATTAAATATACATATAGGTTCGAGTCAGATAAAAATGAAATACGTATAAGATCGGGATATAGCTAGGTAGTAGGGAAAAGAAATTGGTTTTAGTAGGAAGTGGTAGTGCAGGTGGGATTTGGATGCATTCATTTGATAGTCACAGGCTCAACACTGTAGAGAGGCATGTGAGTATGTATAAATATAAATGCCACTGTTGTTGTTATTGTTGTTGTTAATCATCTCGGTTTTCTATCCATCTCTTTACCTGGTTCTTGCTCTGTCACTCGCATTTTGTCAATCCGAAATTCCGAATCCGCCTATCACTCCCACTCTACTCCATACCACCCCCTGTGAACCATCAACACAGCTAACTGCATATGACAAACTCTTGGAGATTGTGAGAATTTCACCAACCCCGCTGAATTTGAGGGACGACGAAACGTCTTCCTTTTGTTTCCATTCCACTGTCTTCAGCGACTTCTTTTGCATCTTTTCCTCAAGGTATATGTGCTGCAAATCAGATTCTCTTCTTAAAAGTTTCCAGCTTTCTGTTCCGTTGCCTTTTTTTTTTATTCCCTTTCTGCTCCGTGATCCAAATGGGTTTTCTGCGCTTCCGTTTCTTGGGGTCTGTAGTGGCTTTCTGAAGTGATTTCAGTGAATTGTGTTCCTATTTAGCTCACTTCTCTGTTTGCTTATTTGGTAAGTAATGAACTTGTGCTTTGCTTGTCTTCTGAATTCCGAATGTATTCACTCAAACTGTTAATTTCAAGTTGGATAACTTTAGCTGTCAGAAATTGCAAAATGCTGTTTTATGTTGTGAGATCTTGTTATAAATTTATTTGAGATTTCAGTATAGATCTACTTAGTTTGAACCTGGTTGATCTTTTTTAGTCACAGCTTGGCAGCTTTTTCCCTCATGGGTTTTATTGATATTGTTTATGTTATCTAGTTGGTTCTCATGTTGTTTTATGGTTAATTTACCTTTGTCTGGGGTTTCCAGGTTGTGATATGTCTAGGCCTCTTCAACGATTATCGGGTGGTGGTAATGGTGGGAGGTTGTCAGGGGAAAGCTGGAAAGACTATCAAAAGACCGAAAAGGAAGACGTTGATGTTGATCGGAAAAATGGAGCTGATCAGACTAATTTATCTGTCAAAACACCATTTTCAAATGTTTTTACTAGTACCGTATCTTCAAAGCATAGTTTGGTTGATAATGGTTTTTTACATGACCCCTTTAGTACCGGGGTTTTGAGGAGTCGGCACAAAGTGGCACTCTTCTTGATTAGGCTCAGTTTAGTTGTAATTGTAATTCTTGCTCTTACCGGTTCTTTTTGGTGGACGCTTTCTGTAACATCTTCGTCTAGAGCACACATATTCCGTGGATATAGGAGGCTTCAAGAGCAACTGGTGTCGGACTTGTACGAGATTGGGGAGCTTTCTGTTGGTTCTGTGAGGTTTAGAGATTTAGACTACTGTTTTCAGGAGTCAGAAAATTATGTTCCTTGCTTCAATGTGTCAGAAAATCTAGCGCTGGGATTTTCAAATGGTGAAGAATTTGGCCGACATTGTGGGCATGGGTCGAAACAAAACTGTTTGGTTGTTCCGCCTGTCAATTACAGAATTCCTCTGAGGTGGCCTTCTGGTAGGGATGTCATCTGGTTTGCCAATGTTAATATAACTGCACAGCAGGTGCTAGATTCTGGAAGTTTGACCAAGAGGTGAACCTGATAGCCTTTACTTTCTGTTCTGATAGCTGCTTCGCTCTTTCTTTTCTTTTTTTAGGTTAATATAAAGCTCGTATTGCAAGTTATTTGTTTCATATTTTTTCAACGTTGTACCTGTAGAATGATGATGCTTGACGAGGACCAGATTTCATTTCGTGCGGTGTCCTCTTCATTTGATATTGAAGACTACTCTCATCAAATTGCTGAGATTATTGGGCTGAGGAATGTATCATATTTTGTAAAAGCTGGGGTAAGTTTTATCATTGTGTATTTGTATGTAACTCGCCTTTTCCATTACAATTCATTCCCTGTGATTGTGAATTGTTACACACTACCCATGTAGAAGTTTTTTTGGTTTCCTGATCCTGAGTTGTTAATAGTAGGCGCTAGTATTCTAAATGTTTTTACATTATAATCTTGTGAAAGGACTTGGTAGCTTATTTCATGTATATACTGTAACAAGAAAAATGTTGCAGAAGAATGTCTTGCAGAAAATGTTTCTTGGAGAAACATGTTGGCCTCTATGTTTTTTCTATAAAAATCTTTTACTCATTCGCTATAACAATTTAACATGCTGTTCGACTATGATTAATATGTTGTGCATGCTGTGTTCCATTTTCAGGTTCGGACTGTTCTTGACATAGACTGTGGTTACGGTAGTTTTGGTGCACATCTCTCTTCAAACCAACTCTTAACCATGTGTACTGCAAATTACGAGACATCAGGCAGTCAAGTTCAACTAACTCTGGAAAGAGGTCTTCCTGCTATGATTGCCTCTTTCACTTCAAAGCAGCTGCCATATCCGTCAGTCTCATTTGACATGATACATTGTGCAAGATGTCATGTTAATTGGGAGAAAAAAGGTATTCAGAGTTAGTTTTCTATTTTGTATTATTTGTTCTGTTGCATGACTTAGATTTTTAGTAGTCTTATTTTCAAGATTAAGCTACTATATCAGAACATGGCCCCTGGTAGAATGGTCTGATATACTAGTCTAATCTAGTAATTTGCATAATAATCTGAAGCCTTGAATTGCACGAATACCTCTGAGGATTTTGTTGTTGTAGACAAGAATCTATGCAAAGTCAATATTAACGTTGTCCAAGTAAAAAGATGTATCGCAATTTCAGCTAGTTCAGTTCCTGAGGGAGTTATGTATTTTCTCTGTAATGAAGTACTAATATAATAATACTATTTTTGTTGATAATCTTTGGTTTTGTCCACCACAGTGAAAATTAAGAGCATAAGAGAGAAAATCGGATTAATTACTATATGAAGTCAAATTTACACAACTGTATTGAGCAATATTTGCAATGCAACTTTAAGCATGATACCTTCATTCTAATTGCTGTTTTACAGCTGACATTTTGTATTGTTGGCTGCAGATGGCATATACCTAGTGGAAGTTGACCGACTGCTGAGGCCCGGTGGATATTTTGTGTGGACTGATCCAGCTATAAATTCTCAGCGTTCTCTTCGCAACAAAGCCATGATGAAAAAGTGGAATGCAGTGCGTATGTTTGCAGAAGATCTTTGTTGGGAAATGTTGCCACAACAAGATGAAACTGTGGTCTGGAAGAAGACCAGTAAGAGAAACTGTTATTCTACGAGGTACGGTGGCATTACATGCCAGAGTCTTGTATCTGTGCTGATACTTTGTGTCCAAACCTCTTTTGGTGCAATCTACGTACTAGATGAGAGTATAGATGGAACAGTTGATAGTAGATTCTAAGTTAATCTGGAAAGAAGATTGTATTTAAGAATTTTATTTCGAGGTCTGTTTGATCACGGTAAGGTCGCGGGATGCTGTTAGAATGTTAGTTACTTTAGTTTATGGTTGGCAAATTTTACTTTCATGTGCAAATTTTGACATAATTCTGATCAGAATTCGTGCGGTTGTCTTTCCAGGAAAAGTGGTTCCCTTTCTGTCTGCAACAAGGCTCAGGACATTGAGTCACCGTATTATCGCCCCCTCCAGAAGTGCATTGGAGGAACTCGCAGCCGGCGGTGGGTCCCCATTGAAGAAAGGAGTAAATGGCCATCCCAGGCTAAATTAAGTGCAGCTGAACTTGGAATTCATGGTACAATGTTCTAGCTTTCTTGTTGTTTCTGAAAATTGTAACACATGTTAACTGTTGCCTCTGCTAAAAGATTGTAGCTTATTGTATTTAAGCATTAACCCGATAATTATGTTTCCGTTTCAGGTTTGCATTCAGATGTGCTTGCAGAGGACGCTGTAAACTGGAACTCAGCTGTTCGCAATTATTGGTCTCTGCTCTCGCCATTGTTATTTTCAGATCATCCTAAGAGACCTGGTGATGAGGACCCTTCACCGCCTTATAACATGCTGCGTAATGTTTTAGACATGAATGCTCAGTGTGGAGGTCTCAATGCTGCTCTGGTAGAGGCTGGAAAATCTGTATGGGTAATGAATGTTGTTCCTACCAGGGGAACTAACCGTCTACCTTTAATACTGGACCGGGGATTTCTTGGCGTCCTCCATGACTGGTAATCTGACCTTATATTCATTAACTGTGCTTCTGATTGTCTAAGTATAGATTAATATAAAAATGTCTTTCCAACTTCACATACACTCAGAACTCAGAAGAGTGTAGTCTCTTAATTGATTTTCTCATCGGGTTCTTTTTGTGGAAAGGCTAGACTTTCTGTCGTGATTTTTGTCATGTTACTTATTTGAAACATTGATTTTGCTCAGGTGTGAACCATTCCCAACGTATCCAAGAACATACGATTTGCTTCATGCTGAAGGACTTCTATCTCTTGAGTTTTCTGAGAAGTCGAGATGCCAGGTCATGGATTTGTTTCTTGAGATGGATCGCATACTTCGCCCAGAGGTATATATTTTAAATACTAGTTGTCAACCAAGTTGCACAGATTGTAGAATAAGACTTGGGAGTACATTGCATAGACTAGTTTGCGAACATCCTCTGATTAGCCTACATATCCCTAAAACCCGCAAATTTGATGAGATATGTCAATAGCAACACTTCTCTGATTAGCCTAATACCACAGACACACAATGCTACAACTCGGGTCACCACTGTACAACCAATCTTGTGTACCTTCTTTTATGTCAGCATGTTGTCTTTAGTTGTTCTTCAGTTAGCTTATGGGCACAAAATGCAGGGATGGGTAATTCTAAGAGACCGAGCACCACTAATCGAGTTTGCAAGATCGCTGACCACACACCTGAAGTGGGATGCACGAGTAGTGGAGATGGAAAGTAACAGTGATGACAGACTCCTCATCTGCCAGAAACCTTTCTCCAAACGACAAGCGAGTTGATCTGGACTGACAGCCAGATGTTGTAGATGATAAATATTCACATTCATTCGTGGTTTTAAACGTATTACCATACAAAGCAGCTCCACAAAGAAGTGGATGGAAGTTTTGAACAGCAAAGAAGATTTTCCAGAGAAGAAACGTATACAGATTGTTGAGCAAGCGAAACTCCTATGTAGCCGTAAGGCGGACATAGGGCCATGTATAGTACTATACAAGAGTTATGATCATTGCAGTATTCAGTGTAAACCTGGCCATTACATGATAAATTCAACTCTGGAACATTTTTATACAATAAGCAAATATGATTTGCTACTGTATAGAAGGTACATGGAATTCATTCTACATTTACATGTGAGTTATTTTTTGGAAACGGCAAAGGGTGACTAGAATCCGACCTTTTACCATACTGAGCTGGAGATGCGCTTCATTTGTCTTTACATGTAAGGCATTATCAGTGCAGGTCCCGTGACTTGAATTGGACAAGTGCAGTCCATTCTTGTTGCCAAGTCACTGTGAAGATGTGGATGATAAAGACAAATCTTTATCAGTTGATGTCAGTTGTTTACTTGTTTGAAGTTTGAACTTAAGGACTTGTTCAAGACCACATGTTCAAGAATCTTAGCATATGTTAGGTATACAAGCATGTATGATGATGCTCTTCTCATCATGGTGGTGGTGGTGGCAGAGTCCGATGAACTTGGTATATGAATAGTTGTCGTAGGCATTGTGGTTTAAAATACACATCAATCATTATTACTCATCGTTAGGGCTGTGCATTCGGATTAATCCGATCCGATCCGAAGTTTCGGATTGAATCGGGTTCGGGTCAAAATAGCTCGATCCGAACCCCGATCCGAAAAATCCGGATCGGATTCGGATTAATCCGATCGGATTCGGATCGGATTCGGATTAATCCGAAAATAATCCGACATTTAAATAAATAAAAAAAAAAACAACAACTACATAAAAGATTGAGCAATCTTCAACTAGAAGCGAGAAAAAAAGTAAAAACTAGTAGCCAGAAGAATCCACGACCACAAGCAAACACAAGTGTTCAACATGAAAATAACAGGTGATTGTACGGCGAGTGGCTGGCGACTGTCGAAGGAGGGGCGGTGGCGCCGCGCAGAGACCGGAGAGTAGGCGGAAGCTTGGCCTGGGCTGGTGCGCAGAGAGAGAGGAGAGGGAATTGGTGACTGGTGAGCGGTGGCCGGTGGCGCAGAGAGCAGGAGGGAGGCGGGTGAAGACGGAAGGGAAGAGTGAAGAGTGAAGGGAAAAGTGAAGACGGAAGGGAAGACAGGGAGAGGGAGGCGGAAGGAAGAGTGAAGACAGGGAGAGGGAGGCGGAAGATTGAAGAAAGAGAGGGTTTTGACTTTTTGAGGGATAAAGTGTGTTCATTTATTTAGCAATTACTATTTTTTTTTTTTTATATTTTCGGATTAATTTCGGATTAATCCGAAATCCGCGGATTTTAATCCGATCCGATCCGAACCCGAAAAACAGAAAAACCTCAATCCGACCCCCGATCCGAAAGTGCCGGATCGGATCGGATCGGTGCGGATTTTTCGGTTTTCGGTGCGGATTTTCGGTTTTCGGTTTTTATGCACACCCCTACTCGCTACAACGCTCAAATGTATACTTTACTTAACTTCAGTCCAGTTTAATTTAGTTCAGAAATTTTCCGCTAAAAACAATAAAGTCTTGCCCATATTAGTTTTCCATTGTTAACCAACTAAATTAATAACTTTTAACTAGACTTTTTAAGAAATACAAATCTCATTTGTTTTTATTTAAAATACTTTTTTAATAATATAAATGAGAAAAAATACTTCAAATAGTATTAATACCTTTGTATGTCATTTTACAAAATATCAGTTAGTTTATCATAATTCGGTACTACCTCTGTCCCAAAAAACTTTACCCATCTTTCATTTTTCGGTGTCCCACAAAACTTTGCCATTAACATATAAGGAAGTTAACTGAGACACTAAAACATTATCTTAACACCAATTTTACTTCTTTATCATCCCACTATCACCAAAAAATAACATACCAAACTTTTTTTTGTAAAAAGAAAAATCAAGGGCAAAGCCCATGGAGATTATTTATTATAACTTACAATAGAAATATTCAAGGGGTTTTGTACGAGTCCCAATACAAGGTTGCCTTCAAGGGCCCAAAATGATAAACATATTCATACCTAATCAGATTACAAGCATGATATAAAACATTCCTAATCTTGATGTTTCTCTTAAACTGCGTGTTAATCCTAGAGGGTAAAGTTTTGTGGGACGGATGTGGGAGTAGACATTTACTGCTACAAAATTACCTAGTGGAGTTTTTTGTAATTAGAGCACGTGGTGGTATGGATTGTACCGGTAGTGATTACCGCGGTCTTGAGAGCTTATAAGCTATCACTAGCTTGTCAACAAACATCTAACTTATTATCTAGTTTTGCTAAACATAATTTAGCTTCGCAAGTTTATTAAATATTTACTATTTGTTGTTAAGTATCATCTATAAGTTGTTGTTTTTTTATTTATTCGCTTATAAGATACCATTTATAAATGATAAAAAGTTAATGTTTCATAGTAAAATAATGCATTGTGAACAAGTAGACTAGCAGTGTTGACAAGCGGATACTTGTGTGGTACTTATATTGTTGAGATTGTATAAATTTATTAACGAAAGCATAAAAATTATCACATACCTATATCAACACCTAATTTAAAACCTAAAAAGACATTTAATTGATGGCTTATTATTACATAGAACAGAAGATAAACACATTTTATACAGACTATGAAAATCACATGAATGAAAATATAATCTGTCAAGTCTCTCAAGTTAAATTAATTTGTACGCAAGCTTGAAAGGGATCTCTCTTCCTGAACAAGACCATTGGAATCCAAATCGAGATTCGAGTATTACTTTACTTGTGAAGATTCATGGAATCTAAACACGTTATGATACCATCACCATTCATGCATGGTTAAATTAATTAAATTTAATAATACAAGATCAATTAAGACTTTAATATTAGGGTGTTGTCATGAATCACATGAACGGGCTCACAAAGTCAATTCTAGTTTTCTTCTGCTATCCATATTAAAATAAGAATAACTAGCCAATTAAGTTGATAATTTGTACTAGTTCAATTGTTAATGTGACACTAATAATTGAAGCCATGCCTAGAAAAACTTGGGAGAGACTTGTGGACTTTTCAAAAAGACCACATAATATCATCATAATATGTGATGTTATCAATACAATGTTCAATGTTACTAAATGTTATCATATTAATAATATTAGTAACATTGGACATTATATTAACAACATCGCATATTATGATGCCATTATGTGGTCTTTTTGAAAAGTCCACAAATAAGTAGTGTATTCCAATACTAATTAAGTAATTATATATGTAGTTCAAATATAGCTCAATTAGGACACCAAAGATTCCCTTGAATTATTTAATCACACCGAAATTGCCAAATACTCATTACGTCCCCATTTCCTCTAACCTTACATGCATGCTCTATGTTCATATTACAGAAGCACTAGCTATGCTAGCCATCTCTCGTGATATCTTTCCAATAAATATTGGTTGCAGTGATTGTGTGAGTTATGAAGAATTTACCATCCAAACTACTTTTGATTAACTTCCATGCTGAGCATATCAGGTTACAAAACGTAACTTACCGTAACAATTTACCGTACAAGTTTAATCTTTTGTCGAATTTCTTAAAATTAGACAAACTTCTTCTTGCCTATATATATCATTTGGCAGGCGAGTTAAATATTTCTTGGGTCACCATAACTCAATAGAACTTATTAGTTAGAACCTATATATTTCACTAATTAGTTTGCTACTAACACACACT
>JAYMSL010004983.1:0-10555 GCA_036897195.1 Plantago coronopus
GAACTAAAATAAAATGAAATGAATAAATAGAACATTTAAATTTAACGCAATGACACGCGTAAAGCGTCACATGATTTCTAGTATAAAAATATAAGATAAGGGGTGGATTACATCTGACTGTCATCATAGATTTTCTAATTACATATTAGTCCATGTTGGCCACACAATTACATCTAAGTCCCTGTTAAATTAAAACAATTATATCTGGGTTCACGATCTTGACTTTTGGTGAATTAAAAGCTCGAAACTTATTAGATTTTTTCAAGGGCAAAAAACCTTATGTTTTGCCATATAATACTTAATTGATATACTGCCCTATGTCATATATAAAGATACCATGCATAGTTAGGCTTTTAATGGACAATTAACATCAGTAATAATAATTTTTTTATAGTAAACAAATTACTGAATCAAGCTTGTAACATATCCTTCTCTTATTTGTTTTTTTTTCAACGACAAATTTATAACTTCACATACACCCATATTAATTCTCTTGTTTGTATGATGAGAGTACTTGAAAGATGAGCCAACAATATTAAAAAAGCTGGACATTTATTAACACAATCTATTTACGTTTGGTGGTATACCAAATTCATGAAAAAGGCATTCTGGCGTACATTCACGTACACTGATGTACGCATATGGAAAATCGAAATGGAGCAAACAAACTATGCCCTTGACTCAAGGCACATATGCATCACTATAGGGCTGAAGGCTTATAGTGAAAATCACACATGGTAAAAGAATAAAGAGTTACCCTTATTTGTTTAGTTGGCTTATTTGGATGGAAAAGGTGAAATAAGTTGGTCAACTAAATTTAAGTATTTGGACCCAAACGTAATTGTTGAACTAAGAGGGATGGGGATGAGAAACGCGTATCCTTGAGGGTACCCAAATGTAATTGATCCATAATAGAATCTATGACATATCCTTTTAGTGGTGGAGTGTTGTATATACACCTGGAGGCTCCCCTCTAATGTGGTTACAAGAACTTTTTTTTTTTTGGTAAATGGTTACAAGAACTTTGATTACCTTAAACAGAGTTAATATATGTATTTCTGTGCCTCAGGGTATTCTTGTTGTTCCCACCGGATATAAATACTAAGAGAAAATAAGAGAGGAAGTTTAACAATGAAGGTCTTACTGCCATCTTTAAGAAAAAAACTACCATGAAGAATCATCATGCTAAGTAGATGTAGGTCAAGTAACTTGTGTTGGAGGTAGAAGAGTAGACATTGTTGCTAATGTGTGGTAAAGTTGTATATATGTATTGTCTTATGAAGGTAATGGCATACTAAAAATTGGAATGGAACGGAACGAAATGAAATGATGTATTTCTATCTGGCTGCCCCAAGTGGCAAAATGACGCAACTGTCTTGAGACGGAAGGGTATTTTACCAATCCATTTTTAGTTGTCTAAGTTCTTGGAATAATTTGTATCCTGAACATGGGGAAAAATAATTCAAACTTGTGAAAGTTAGGGAAATGTAAGACTTATTATTTCACACACATGCAAACAATACATACACACATCGCATGTGGAACTATATCGTAATTTGAAAATAATTTTAATATACTTGAGGTGTTATAAGGCCTGGTTCATAAAAACCGGAATAATTGAAAATGGCATTAGGGTATGATTTTAGAAGATTTTACTGCAGCTATGGTCTTGTAGTCCTGTTACACTCATGGTAGTAGCTTCTACTACTCATACCGGTTCAGAGAGCAAAAGGATCAAGTGTTGCAACTTTACACTTTCTAAAAACTCCTTGCTAGTGTAGGTTAATTTTGTTTTCTTTCCTATTTTCACAAGTTTTAGTTCTCAGTTCACAAAGTTTGTTCTGGTCGTCACAGGATGTCGAAATAGAGGGCCAGGTTGATGTTATAGTTTCAGAGTGGATGGGTTACATGCTTCTATATGAGGTAATTTACCAAGTTGCAGACATAATTCATGCATGCCTTATCAGTGTGATGAGTACACTTTTCCGATTGACATGTAATTCAACCAGAAAAGAAGTACTTCCCCCATCCCGCCCCAAGCTTCCCATGTGATTATTGTTAACTTATGTTTTGTCGCAAATCACTTGTAAATTGCGCTGAATAAAAAATATAGAAAATTGTGTTAAAATAATCTAATTATTATACTATTTTAATGTAATTTTTCTACATTTTTTATCCAACGTGATTTAGGATTAATTTGAGCCCAAAAAAAATCAATGAAAAGTAAATGGGAAGCTTGGGGCAGGACGGAGGAAGTATAATTTTGGGATGTCCTCATTGATGTTTGTTCTGTTCCAAAGTGTCCTTGAAGTCATCATTTCATTGTTCCAGTATTATTTTGGGGTAAAAAATTTAAGATCACATACGCATAACTTCCTTTTCAAGTTTCTCTTACATGAAATGGAAATTTGGTACATCAACCTTTTTGGTTTAACGCATCTGTTTCTGATTCCACATATACCTGTCTTTGATTAATGTGGGATTTGTTCGATGTATGCTATTAGAGCATGCTGGGGAGTGTTATTACTGCTAGAGATCGCTGGTTGAAACCTGGAGGTCTTATTCTCCCATCACATGCCACGGTATGTTTACCTATTCTCTCTCCTTGTTATGTCAAACATAAACGAAATATGAAGTAAACCGTAGTCACAACTCACAACCTATTGTTGAGTTGCAGCATATGGATCCATAATATTATGGCAATAATTGTAGCATGACAGTCAGGTGACCACAAATAATGGTGTGCTTTTTCTACTTTTTTTTTTAAATCCAGTTGTATATGGCTCCTGTCTCGCATCCAGATCGATATAGTGACAGCATAGACTTTTGGCGCAATGTCTACGGGATTGATAGTGAGTATATCTTCCAGAATTCATTGCTTTCAATATTCTGAGAGTTTTTAGGCTAAGTTAATGTGCTTTGCCAGCTTTTCATCTTGTTGGAATATTTTCTGATTTTTTGACATGTGTTGGATGTGTCCTGTCCTGGTAATTTTTTATGGTATACGGCATACCAGTCTGCAATTTCTCCTCCTGCGGGGATAGCATATGATCGTATCATTTTTCATTTACATTTTTGCTTTTCGGATAAATGATACATGGGAAAAACTTGTGATAGATGGTTCCTTTTTAATTAAAAAAAATAGACGGGCTGATGCTGTTAAGAAAACCTTTGATATTTTCTAGTAAATAGCTAATGTTCTTAACTAAATGTATTTTTTGCTTAAAAACACATAAAATACATTTATGTTTGTAATGAAACCACCGATGTTCTTAGTTGTATTCATAATTTTGGACTCTCTGTTCATCCCTCTAAATGACCGTCTCTGAGGAGACTATGAGTCTATGATATTTCAATTAAGCTGTTCTTTTTTTGTACATGTCAAATACACTCGTTGGATGGTAAGTATCTAAGATAGTTCAATAATTCAGATTAATTTATCTAATTCCTTATCAAATAAATATACATTGCATTGTTGCTTAGTGTTGTCTGCTGCTTTACTGGTTAGAGTTTATGCATGTAGCCCATTCTAGTGCTTCTCTGGAGACCAATGCCATGTTGCAAGTGTTTGCACTGCATTTTTGTATGCACCTCCTTTTCTTGGTAGGAGGAAACGCTAACATTCACTAGCTTGGACTCCCCGGGTGATTTTTTTTCCCATTACACCGGGGTGACTTATTGCCTCCTGTACAGTTGATTCAAAAATTTAAACTGAGATCTATGGTTTATATATGTAGTGTCTGTTATGATGCCATTAGCAAAGCAGTGCGCATTTGAAGAGCCCTCAGTGGAGACAATATCTGGCGAACATGTTCTGACATGGCCTCATGTGGTGAGTCCTTGGCATACATATTTCATTAATAATTCAGTAGACATCTCATTCTGCAATTTATAAAATTACAATTGTATTGACTGATAAATTTTTTAATGGTTTGAGAGTGGTACTTGACTAGTTCTCTATATTACTTCATTGTTGAAATAAACCTTTGAAGCCAGTTGCACAAATCTGAATTTAGATTTCCTGAAGGTGTCTATAAAAATTCCCTAGCTGGCCACCTTGTCTATTGGCTCCATCTTACCATCTTCCCTAGGCCTGATCTAGAAATATATTCCACGTGGCCTAATATCAGTACTAAAACATGTGTGTGCATTTCAGATGTGAATCATTTGCAAACACTCTCTTGGAGCCCGGTGTACTTATTGCACTCAGCTTGCGCTTTTTATGATATATTTGGATAATGGCAAATCATAGTTCGTAATGTCTGATGTGATTCTGATCTATAGAACATGATCAATTAGTTAACATATGTTGCCAGTAGTATTGACTTTCTGTTTTACTACTAGATTCTTCTGAAAAAAATGTTCCCGTTAAGATGCATGTTTTTTTTGTTGAATAGCCTAATTACGTAAATCTATACCAACAGTCCAACACTACACCTAAACTACCACCATCCAATATCCCTATACCCCAACTTCTTACCTCCGCCCGGACTCGAAGCATGTACCAGTACCACCTCCTTCCCAACTCCAGCTCCATTCCACTCAACCACCGATTAAGATATGTGTTCACTGCTCATTAGTGCGCGCAATATTAGGTCCTCTGTGACAGGTACGTCTGTTGTGTAAATCTTCGACTTACATTATTGAACCGTAAAACTTTGTTGGTCCTTATCTCAATCATTTATGTCCACAACAATTTACTTCTTTACGACCACTCTGTTGGAGATATACATACTGAATTCTGCTTGTATCAGGTGAAGCATGTGGACTGTTCTACAGTTACCATTAATGAGCTAGAGTCTGTTTCTACAAAATTCAAGTTTAACTCAATGATGCGAGGTAAATCCTCTTTTCTTCCTGCAGCTTCGATTCTCCTGAGGAACATATTTTAGATATTATTCGGCAGAAATGCCTTTTGTTTATATACTCCCTCTGTCCCAAAATAGGTACAAATACTAACTTTTTGTAGTCAAACTTTGTAAACATTAACTACGAATTGTTCATAAACCATAATGATAAATATCTATACTATTATGATATAAAACAGGTCCAGGGTAGTTAGCAATAAAAAAATGTATTCTTTTTCCAAAATGAAACTAATATTCTAAGGGAAAAACCAATGCAACTCCCAAATAATTCTCATTTTCAATCGTCTGTTTATAGTTGAGATCCATCACAATTTATTATGAAGTAATAATCATAAATCTATAGAACTAACACTTATCTTTAAGAATTGTTGGCCTAAATTTTTAGACCTGGCATGAGTAAAGTTGATGTAACATTCATTTTTTAAATTTTTTTAAATATACTTATATTATACCCAAATAATTAGGCACGCGAGTGACATCGTGCATAATTTGCTAGTTTAACAAAAATTATATTTCAATACCCAAATACTAAATTTTCATGATATAATTCAGTTAGATATTATAACCTCATATTGAAGATTAATTCGCGGTCAGGGTTGTAAAAGTTTGACATCAAACATGAAATAAAATGTACAACGTATATTTTTGTTCATTTGATTATAGTGTATGCAATCTTTGTTGATGGGATGTATCATTTATGTTTCTCACTTAACCTTGTAATCAGTCCTCTCAAAAGTCGTACTCAATTGATTTTCAGCACCATTGAATGGGTTTGCATTCTGGTTTGACGTTGAGTTTGGTACGCCCTCAATAGTCTCTCCTAATGTTAACGCTCCACCAACAGACGTTGGTGATTCAAATAATGATATTCAAAGAAAGAAGCGTGCTAATCCAAGTGACACCCTTATGCTTTCTACGGCTCCTGAGAATCCACCAACTCACTGGCAACAGGTTATTCACCCTTTTAAAGCTTTTTTATTGCTTTAGTATACTGTGATCTCTTCAGGTGCATAGAACCTCTTCAAAATATGAAAAATACTGAAGATAACTGCGATAAAATTAGAAGCAGCCATGAATTCATAGTGCGAAGGAAAAATAAGAGCAGAGAAATGATAATATCACTTTCTAAAAGGCCAAAGTCTGTTATTTATACTTATATACTCTGTTTGGATGTTATATTAGTTTAGTTCTATGATATATTCAAACCAATATTACTAGTTTACCTTGTGAATCTAACATCTGTTCTCTAAAAGAAATGATTTGGATTAGATTGAAAATTGTCTATTTTCTATTATTTAGTTTTGGTTTCACCGACTCTCTCCATATGGTGTTGTAGACAATAATCTATTTCTACGATCCAATTGAGTTGGAGCAGGACCAGCTTATTGAGGGGTCTGTACTTCTGACACAAAGTAAAGAAAATGCACGGTTCATGAATATTCATATAGAGTATACGTAAGTCAGCGCTCATCTTCTGTCTTCTCAGTTCTCTCATGCATGTTTAAGATACACATTCAGTACTGATTTTAACACTTGCAGGTCCGGTGGTCATTCTTTTGTCAAAGAATCAGTCATGCGATGAGTCGATGGAATAGAATCAGAAGTAATTGCGCGCTCCTCCTTGTGCATTTTTTGCCAAGCATGGTATCACTGTTTCCTGACAGCTTCACACAGTTGATGTGGTTTAATGAAAGCCCCAGCCATTGCGGGATGTCTTAGCCTCTTAGGTATATATAGATTATTTTACCGGAGAAAAGTATTGAGGATAAACCTTAAAGCTTACAGTCTGCAGGTGTAGTTGTATCAGTCACCTGGGGCCTTATGAGAGAATTCAAAGGGAAAACATATTTGTCACAACAGTTTGTTCTTAATTACCCAAGTGTACTCGCTACACGATGGTGAATAACCAAGACTTTTAATTAGTATATTCACTTCAATCCCTCTAAATATCATATGCAAGTAAATTGAGTTTTTGTGGGCCTGAAACTAGTATCAAATTAGCAAAACAGATTTTTCAGCAAGATACAGTAGAAAAAAAAGTGGTTTTTAAAATTTATTTTTCTAAAGTGTTTTAAACTTTAAACTTGTGTCCGCAAAATTTTATACAGTAGAGGAAAAAACTGTATTTTCACGAGACTGTCTTCTATATTATTTTCAAGTAGAGACGACCTCGGTCAATGCATGCAATTGACCGAGACCGAACATAATGAGCATTAAAACTCGCGTCAGTGTTCATGCCTAGTAATATAGGAGACTGGTAGTACAAATGTAGAAGTAAATGGATCCCAAAATTAAAGTCAAGTACAGATAAATCTAATACTTGTTGGACCACCAATAGACACCTTTGTTCTTCTCATCTTCATCTGCTGCAATGTACATGCAGTTTTGCGAATCCCTCCACAACGCCTTCAAGATCGGTGTGTTATCTGAGTTATAATACTTACCCAATACTGGCTTGATCGCTTTTGTCGCCTCCACGGCATGATAGTGGGGAAGGTTGGGGAACAAGTGATGCGCAACATGAGTATCCACCAAGTGATGGAAAGCACTGTTGAGAATGAATCCGTAATCCCTGTCAACTGTCGCTAAAGCTCCCCGTAGCCAATCCCACTCTGTTGCATCATAATGTGGAACCGAAGCGTGGGTGTGGTGTAAATTCGTTGTCAAAACCAGACACATGTTTGCTATTATCAAAGGAATGCCATAAACAAACATCACCCATCCGGCGCCATAAAGAGCAGCCAAGGAGTAACTCGTGTAAAGAGAGGCCACAATGCCCACATCTGTTATCATGATTAAAACACGCTCCTTATTGGAAAAAATTGGACTGTAAGGGTCGAAGTGGCTTGCAAACCTATCGTACTTTCTCCCGGCCATGTTGAGACCGATGTACAAGTACCAGCTGACAGTAAGGCGGATTGCGATTGCCAACGCTTGGTATGGAAAGCTATCGCCATACTTATCGACATGGTACCATTTCCTCGTGGTCTTAAATTTTGGCACTTACACCTCGTCTCTCTCTAGTGAACTAGTATTCAAGTGGTGACAACGATGGCTTATTTTCCACGAAAAGTACGGGGTTAGAAGGGCGGAGTGTAAGATAAAGCCGACAGTGTCGTCCAACCATGAGTAGTCACTGAAGGAATGGTGACCACATTCATGGCCAATGATCCAAATACCGAACATGACACAGCCTTGGCAGAGCCAGTAGAGCGGCCATGCCAAGGCTGCGAGTGGAGTGGGGAGAAGACGGATGTAGGTGGTAGCAAGGTAGTAGAAAAGAGAGACGAGTGTGAGGTCGCGGAAGAGGTAGGCAAAGGAGAGAAAGAGGGAACGATTGAAACAATGGGGTGGGATTGCTCTTTTAATGTCACTTAGTGTGAAGGGAGGCTTGGTGTGTTGAAAGCGCTCAAGTTTGGTCTGAGAACCCATCTTTTGGATTTTGATGTCACTAAATTAGTGTAAATAAAGAGAGAGGCTTGTGTTTGGTTTCAAGATCTCTGTGTTTCTTGAGAAGTTCTTTGCTTTATATATATGTTTGATTGAGATATATAAATGTCATCTGGTCTTCTTTGAGGTTCCTTGTGTTTTGTCTGGATTATTAGTTCAGCACACCATACTGTTAAAAAGTATAATAGCATTCAAATCAGTTTCATTATAAATATCACCTAAAACTTTCTCTAACTCTCTTTATATAAAATTTTCCGTATTTATTTAGTAATGAAATAAAATTAGATTTCCTATTTTATATATAAAATTCAAAAATAATAAATCGGTTTAGAAAAAGTACACTGAAATTTTTTTAGGAGATTCTTAAATCTTGACATGTGGAAAGAATTCTCTAAATTTTTCCTGCGGGCTCATCAAATTTAGAGAATTTGCTGCAGTGCATTTTTTCACTTTTTCACGAGTTTTTACCAATATTTAGACATAAAATCTATTTTAGGTGAATTGATGTGATTGCTCTAATTAACATATGTACATGAGATGACTCATCTCAACCCAAAACAAGATCTCCTTACCACGTTTTGTATTAGTCTTAATAGTTTCAGAAAATGATACATATGCAAAAGGTGTGAAATTTATAATTTCAAAAGTCAAACTGTAACGCCTATCACATCCAGGGACAAAACAACCTAGCTCTAAGGTGTTCGATCTACACTTGTGAATGAGTATCCTTAAAACAAACGGTGTTTTGATTTATTATACATCTTTTAAAAAAAAGAAACCAGATTTTACAAGATTATGGTTCTGTTAGTTTAAACTTAGATTCAATTTTATTCATTCTACAAGATAATTTTTTTCTTGTTTTTTGTTGGTTGTTTTGTTGTCGTCTCTTCTTTATGTTATAGACATTACAAAGTAGAGTAAAAATGGAAAAGAAATGCGCAAAAACGCGTTTATATATCAACCAAGACGGGCGCCTGGGCTTGAGCCAAGAGAGCGCCTGGGAAGCAGTTCCCAGCAACTTGTATCTTCCTCATTATAGATCGGAATAACTTGGATTTTATATCTATGCGTACCTCTTCCAGTGTAGATGAATCTAGGATTTTTAACTCTTGAATTCCATCGAGTTTAGAAGCCTGAAATCAACTCCGAACAGAAGCTGTCTGAACAGTCCAGTTCCTGCACTGGATAGTTATTTCGCATTGTATCTCCTTCAGTATTCGTTCGATTTCTTTGTATCTTATTCCGACTCGTTCCTCATTCTGCGTAGATGACATTAGGATCTTGTAAAGTTGAATTCCAGTGTATGCTGAGGTCAGAATGCACCCTTGATCGGACGATGTCCAAACAAGGAATCGATTACGAGGGTTTGTGCTCTTAGTTCACTCAACTGCTAGTTCTTGCATAAGGATTAGATTAGCTTTTCAGGTAAGTCTTCTAAAACCGTTTGCGAAACTGGGAAAGAAAGTCTGTGTCAATGTGTACTTAAATGTAATTATTTGAAATGCATTGTTACTGTTTTTATTCTTCAAAGAAAGTTTACTTTATCGCATGATTTTCCGCACCAAAGTATTTGTATATATCTGCTGATTGTCCAAGTGAATGTGCTTCTGTGATTCGTATTTGATCCTCTGCTGCCTCATGGGACGCTATGACCTGCGGTTGTATTGTTTATTGATTGTGGCCAGGGCATAAGGTAAAGGGCACTGTTGGGTAGCAAGATGGCTATCAACCATGCTCCGAACCGAGCTGTCCCTTCCGTTGGTGAGATCATAGAAGTCTTGGTCGCCAACGGTCGTACTATCGTTTGTTCCCTGTACCATGGCAGGATATTGTTGGCAGGCTTGCATACCTGTCCGGAGTGATAAGGTCTGTTATTGTTTCTGTTTGGGAGAGATAAGGCGGGCTGCAGTGGTAATGCCACAGTTCTATCCCTTATTGATTGTTTGTGTCATCGCACATGAATACCTTTGTGATAGTGATTGTCGCGAGAGCCGTCGTATGGGGATACCCTGCGGGCGTGTATCTTTGCACTCACCGTCGCTCGGTAATTCTGTCGATGTGGTTCTGATTGTTCTGTTCTGATTGTCTATGTGCACGAAATTGTTTTTCAGTTATTGATCTGTAAAACTCGTATTACCTTTAAAATACGATTTTAGACTTCAGCATCTGCATTGTTTGTAAAATTGTTTACTTATGGCTCACTGAGATTTCTGTCTCACGCTCTCTTTTAAAATCTT
>JAYMSL010004984.1:0-10554 GCA_036897195.1 Plantago coronopus
TAGCGGAGGGGGGCAAATTGCACCGTTTAAGAAAATACAAGGAGTCAATCAGACTTTAAAATTAATTCAGGGGTGTAGTTGCCTATTTCAAATAATACAGGGGGTAAATGGCCAAAAACCCCTTTAAGTATTAAGAATACATTTATAATCTACCTCATAGGAACTTACTGGTGACTGGTGAGACAACATTTTTAATCTTGGAATTTTGTCTGTTTTCTGAAGACTGAAACTGATTGTCATCATATTGTAGGCCATATCTGGGTAAGTTTCCAGCCAAGACGAAATACGAATGGAAACGGAAGCTTGAGGCATGGAAGTATGGAGCTGGTCTTGACTATTCTTTAAGTCCACCTCTCAAGCAAGAGTAGAAGCACATACTGATATCCAGTATTTCTCTCACTTCGATTTTTCCGTATAGATTGAGCTAGCCTTAGCAATCTATATCATCAAGCCAAGAACCAAATTACAGAGAGGTGGTTCGCTGTTCCTAGTCTCGCGGAAGGCACTCGAAATTTCTTCTCTTCGTCGATTATTCATTCATAATGTAAAGTAACCAGTGTTGATAAAAGATGTAGACTGTAGCTATACAAACCTCACTACCTACCTTTGAATTCTAATTCAGTGTAAAATGCTTATGTAAATATAGAAAATTTTTGTACTAGTAATGTGCAATTGACTACCGGAAGTACAATTAATTCGTAAACCTTATGGTTGAGAATGCACCACATGTATGTGCAAGTGTGAGACACACAAATTAACAAGAATCATTCTCAACCACAAAGTCTACGTATTAATTAGAGATTCGATCTATATAATGATTTTCCACCTAATTGGAGATTCGATCGATATAATAATTTTCCGAAATTTCATATGTTCTTTGTAATTAGTTTTTCTAATTAATGGTGGATATGATTTTGGCCCCCACAAGTGCTTGACTTCATTAATTGCTTTTTCATGTAGAAAACTTTGATGAGTGGAAACACAATAATAATGGGGAATAATTTATCATCACATGTTAGAAGTCATAAGTGGCATCTCCATCTTTCTATGGCTACAAAAGAGAATAGCTAATGGAAGTTTCCACAAAACCATCTATAATGCCATATAATCATCGATTGATCCGGGTGAAGAGTAAGACGTTTCTAAGGTCTAAAATTTCGAATTTGACTCCAACCTCCAAATCCTGGATTCATCCCTACATAATAATAGTACAGGAAAAAAAGAGTTGAACTGCGAAAGCATACATGAATTTTCATTTCGTAAAACACTATAAACCTTTTTTTTTCCTTTTTTTCGGAATCGACAAATTTTATTATTTATAGAAATCAAAGTGCACTAATAATGCATTACAAATACGAAATTCCCTCCTCTATATAAGGCATAGACGAGGAGATGCAACCCAATAATGTAAAGTTACATGATAAGGAACGTATCCTTTGGATCTAAACCATAACCATAGAAGTTGCTGTATGCGAGAAACAGTGAGATTCATTTTGATGACTTGAGTTGCGAGACACATTGTAAACCTTATAAAGTGATTAATGACTTGTCCGATTATATAAAAGTAAAATTTCACACTAATATAATTTTACGCTTTCGCAAAGAATAGAATCACCCCATCAAATTAAAAGTGCATTATCATTAAATAAGTATATCTCTAAAAATTTATTATAAAATTTCATTAAAATAAAAACCTAATTTTGTTAGAAATTAATTTATTTTCAATAATGGCATGATTCGATAAACCAAATGGGAGTATCCAATATCGAATCCAATTTCAAACGCAGCCCAGTCACCTTCCAGCTTCCAATCATTAGGCCCAGACTATTTTCAAAATTAGGAACAGACGCAAACAAACAGTATAAACGCTTTATACCTTTTAGAGAGAGAAAGAGTGGCGAACTACGCGCGTTGACGCCGTACACGTCACTCCGATTCCTAAATCCACGGCGGCGCGGCCCTGAATAAGAAGATACACTAGCCGACGATTTTGGTAAAGTACAATCCAACATCATTTCATCTCGATGCTCTCTTGAACCTGTTCTAATATCATTTCGTTTACTGTTTCAGTAACAGTAATTTTGGCGGGAGGAAGGTGGCCGTGACGGTTGTTTCGACACCACTTCCGTTGCAGTTTAGGTACGATTCTTCGTTCTCAATAAGTAGGAGTGCTTGTTAACTTTGTATTGTCCGATTGTTAATTTTTGAATTTTGGCTATTTTGTTATCAAGTGTTTGTCTATTTCAGTATTTGGTTAATCGGAGTTCAATTGATCGAATATGTTGTTATAATGGCTTACTGCTATTCGTTGGACTTGGATGAGTGTTGTGAATTTATTATTGCTACTTTTCGTTCAGAATCTTTCGTATAATCTTCTAGCCTTAAGCAAAGTTTGATGGTTGAATATGTTGAACTGAACGAAATCCCGTTGACGTGAATCATAATCGATTTTGAACGCTCCTTTCCGTGTTTGACATGTTGTTTAAATGCTCATTTCTGTGT
This sequence comes from Plantago coronopus, assembly GCA_036897195.1. Lineage (NCBI taxonomy): Eukaryota > Viridiplantae > Streptophyta > Magnoliopsida > Lamiales > Plantaginaceae > Plantago > Plantago coronopus. Next base: position 2,503 of record JAYMSL010004984.1, read on the forward strand.
GTGATGTGAATCGTTAGTGATTGTTTGGTTGCTCCTTTCCATGTTTGACATGGAACGTTAGTGCGATTGTTTTGTTGCTCCTTTCCTTGTTTGACATGAATCGTTAGTGTGAGTGTTTGATTGCTCCTTTCCGTGTGTGACATGAATTGTTAGTGCCAGTGGTTGATTGCTCTTTTTTGTGTTTGACATGAATCGTTAGTGTGAGTGTTTGATTGCTCCTTTCCGTGTTTGACATGAATTGTTAGTGCCAGTGGTTGATTGCTCTTTTTTGTGTTTGTATGAAGTATGGACACGTGGATTGATTCGTTTGCATTTTGTGTTGGTTACTTGCTGATTTAGATGAACGATTGATACATAGATGGCAACTGAAGAGCCAGAAAGTGTGATTGAAAGGCTTATGGGCCTTAATGAGATGCGGATTAACCAGCGGCCATTTTATAAGCGATGCAGAGTGCTATCTGATTGGTACGTAGAGAGCGCTGCTTCAGTTGGTGTACATCAGGGAAATCAAACTGTTGTAAGACGCTCATTACAAAAGAGTTTGAGGAGTCCAGAAAAATCTGGCGCACATTCATCTGTCAGTAGTACGTTAATACCAAACTCAGTGAAGACAACAAACGGTTTCAAAGATATCAAGTTGGATGTACACTCTAAACTAGACTCTGGTGGAAGTATGCATAGGAATTTTCAACAACAGAAGAGTACAGTCAATAATCCTCAAGCTGTATACGGACCCGTATATGTTGGTGAATGTTACTCAGCAACCAAGCCGGAGGTTTTGGTTCATTCTTCTCCTCGTGTACATAGTTATTATGATTATATCCGTACTCGACATAGAAATCCAGTGAAGTCACCTCTGACCATTGAGTCTGTTAATAGAAATTTGGAAAAATGGAAGATCCCAATGGAGGTTGACCATGCAAAAGTTTTTAAGAGGGGCCAAAATATTGATGAAATGCTTGTTGCGGCTAATAGGAATAGGTCGTCTTTGAATTCAAGATCTGGTAGAATTGGTCGTAATCGGAATCTAGATTTGTTTTCCGGAAGAGATAAGTCAAAGAAGCAAAAGATTTTACAGAAAGACAGTGTAGAACCTAGTGATGGCAGGGGCCTTATGCAATTGCAGTTGTCTGCTAGTATACTTTCTTCTGGCATCAGTGCGGAGCGGCAGGCTGAATCTAGACCTGGTGCATCGTCAATGGAAGAGAAGCATTCTTCTCATCTTCCGGAATCTTCCAGCGAAGAGGTTAGTTTCTCGTAATTATTTGTATTTCAAGCTCTTTGTATAATTTATTTTCTTTTCTTTTTGTTGAGGACATTGTGTGACTTGCAGAGTTGCAGTAGTGATATTTTTAAGTTACAGATGCGAATTGCGCTTTAAAACATTTGAGATAATTTTCTGCAAGAATTCCGTGTGCAGGATGAATTTAGCACGTGTTTGTTTTGTATGGAATGCGGTAACTGCTTTGCTGCTGAATACACCTAAATTCACTATATGATCATGTACTTATTGTAAAGTTTTTTATTATAGAAAACTGTTCATTTGCTCTACATGTTATGACTTACACATAGCTTGATGTATGTTGCAATGTCATTACTGCAACATACTCTGTTGGAACATGAGCCTCATAGGATATATATGCAGCATTTTACACCACATATTCTGTTGGAACATGAGACTCATAGAATTTTGGTGTTCATTCCTGTGACTTAAAACAATAAAAAATTCCCTATATTTTACACGTGCTATGATTTCTTCTGATGGTGTATTGCTGACTCACAGCTGATGTTTGGTGTTATCAGGTACTATCATTGAATGGAGTCTCTGAGAAAGACTCTACTGATTCGTGCTGTTCCAGATCAAGCTCCCGAGAATTTCAGGATCACTTAAAGGGAAACAATCAATGGAGCCCTGCTTCAGTTCTGGAGTCATGTGAACAGCAGAAGTCTAACTTTTCGGAGTGCTTCGAGAGTTTTGGTATGATCTTCAGTGCAATATGAGTCACAAGACTCCAACTCCCTTTGTCATCCCATTTATTTGTAACTTCTATCTGAAACAAGATTCTTGCAATTGTATGACTTGTAGATATGCAGTTGCTTCTTCAAGATATGGATTTTGAGTCAGACGACACTTATTCTGAAGGATCTGTTATGGTTGTCTCTGGTGATGAGGATTCTGTGGAAGACTCCAGTGATCAGTCTTGTGACAAGGGGAAAATACATAAGTGGTCTGATGAGAGCAGAGACTTCTCTTACCTGGTTGATGTTTTGGATGAGGCTGGGCTGTGTAGCGTGAAATCATTCATGGATCTAAAAAACCATGATGCTATCGAATACCCTATAAGCAACATGGTGTTTAAATCATTAGAGAAGAAGTATGGGAAACAGACTTTGTTCTCAAAGTCGGAAAGGCATCTCCTATTTGACCGTATCAATGCAGGACTGCTGGACATTATTAATCAAACCACAAACACTAATGTGTTTGAAATTTCTACAATGAGTTGTTTTAATGAAGCATGGAAACGTGAGAACATTGAAGATGTCTTATGGAAGATGCTATTAAATGAGGAAAAGGATAAAAACTGTGATTTGTCCACGAAGGCACTTGGAAGAGCAGGAAAATGGATGGAGTTGGAGGGAGAGACTAGTATTATTTGCAGAGAATTAGAGAGTTTATTGTTTGAGGAATTGGTCATGGAATTCGTTCGTTCATTTGATTGATTAGTGAGTCATTTTTGCACACCCTCAATTTATATAATATACACTTAGTATTGTATCGATGTATGCATTGTTTCATTGTTTGTGAGTATGGTTTTAGGAAGTGTGAGAAATTTGTATGTACAGACAGCTTTTGGGCAACTCTGAAGGGGTGAAACCTGAGAATATATGATATATATACAGATTCTTTTTGAAGATTGCTTTTATGGATTGGGATTATTTTGGTTTTGTTGAAAGTATCCTTGGATCATCTCTTAAGAGTCTGGGAAGTCTATTTCTTCTCCACTTGTTTAGAGCTTCAAAGCTTGGTACTCTGTTGTTACAATCGAAGACTCGGTCCCCCCTATTCTGTACTAAGAACTTGTTCCTTAGTAGGAAATCTGGATTAGTTAGGTAATTTATCTTCTGTCACTACTGTATGACGAACTACCTACATTTGGTTTGGAGACATGGGAGAAAGAAAAGGAAATGAAAGAGTACCGATAGGCTAAACAGTCGAATTAAAGACCCAGATGGCGCGCATAGGTTCATATCCTACTTGAGAGAAGAAAGAGGGAAAGGCTGGAAAGAGGAGGAGCCAGCTGTGGGATATGGAAATGAATGATTTATGGACCTATATATAGAAAACTGAAAGAATCCACTCACTCACGAACGGATCTGCCATAATAAGCGAAGTGTCCAGATCTTGTGTTTTATTGTATCTTCATGTCACTTGGTGGGTGAGCAGGGCTCGAACTATCTTCAAGTCACTTGCTCGTGTTGGGTACTACTCTACTACGTCCGAACTCTACCTTGTTTGAGTACATGGGATATCTTCTCAATTCCTTTATCAATCTTTATCCTGCATACACCTAAACTATGGTATCTGTTATAGTAAGAAAGGCAAGACCAGTAACCATATATAGTAAGTGTATATATATATATATATATATATACAGGTTGTTTCTGTTGGTAACCTGACAAAACATCACCCACCTACAATACTAACTCTGTTTTATAAGCTGCTTCTGAGTGAGTCAAATGTTGTGAATTGTGATCTTGCTAAAGAAAAGGAGAGAAAGAAACTAGCAAGTGACTCAAAAGAAAACATGACAAAAAGAAAGAAGAAAGGGACAAATAAAAAGGGAAGACAGAGTTCATGAAAAGAAGACAGAAATTAGAGGGAAAAAAAGAACACGTTTCAATATATTTTTCATATAAATATTTTAAATTTTCGCAATTTGCTACTGAAAGTTTTAGAAACATCTATCTTTCTATTACTGCAATCATGTAAATACAAAATTTGGAGTAAATAGAAGTCTTCTCTTAATCACGAAACATACTTTTTATTTTTCATAATATGTAATTTTAGGTCTCAAATTATACCATCATTTATAAATTTCTGTTCCATCAATTTTGTTCATAAAACAGAAAATAAATGAAATTGGTGAAACAATGTTTTCGTCAAAGGTTGGTGTGCCCCCGACAGAAAATGTGGGTGTGCCCCCGACAGTGTTACTTACAATGTTTTCGTCAAAGGTTGTCTTGCACAGAATGAGTTTGTTAAAGCAAAGCCAGTATTGGACGAAATGGTCAGAAAAGGATTTCCGGTTGAAGCAGCTATATATTACAAGTTGCGTCGTTACTGTGAAGATGATAAGAGTGCAGATCCAGACTTTTTGAATTTGATGAAAACTCTCGTGCCAAAAGATAAGTAAGCCTGTTCTGCTTCTCTAGTGAAAGTAGGTTCATGACTTCTGTAAATGTGTTATCCTGTAAGATATAAACCAACAATCAACAGGTTTTTTCTCATTCATATGATGTATGTTTGCTTCTGTTAGTTCATATGTGCTATTAAAGGATTCAGAAAAGTAAAATGAAGAAGCGAATTGAGCTTGAAGCTGTTTTCTATTAATGAAGAAAATTCTGTGTGCAAACTAATGAAATCTAGCCTCTATTTATAGGAAAAACTCTAACCCTAGTACAATGAATCTAGAGAAATACAGAGTACAATCTATGTCTTTCTACGAGTACAATACGATATTCAATCAGGCTCTAACAGATAGATCCTTCTGGAAGTTTGTGACGTGAGGAACACATGGTTTCCATTGTCGTTTTCTGTAACCGTCTTCAATCTGTTGAGGAAGACGAACTCAGGTTTGCAGTGCTTGCCGTTTTTGGATGCAGAATTGGACGCGGAGCGTGATGACGAATTATCAGCGTTGCTTGGACGAATTAGCAACATAAAGTCGCCTATTTGAATCTTCAAATCATTCCCGCCTTTCTCGGCAGTTTGTTCATCATTTCTGCAGAATGATGCTGCAGCAATCTCTTTTTCTTCATTCTTGTTAATACATGCAACACTAGCATGCAGACATACATTCACTGGTAACTGCATACAATGCATTGAAGAAAAAAAAAAGACTTTAGTTTACCAGACGCCTGCAGTTATCCATAAGTTTGTTTCATAGATCTGTCAGGCTAATTCTCATATACAAGCATCTAGCATTTTCACTTGATTTTCAACTTTCAGCTTTCACACATATCGTTCCGTAGAATTCAACCTTTTCTTGTTGTGAACTTCTTTTTCTTGTTCTTTCTGTTTGTTTCTGTTTGTCAGCTTTCACTTCTCTTGAAAGGGACAGTTGTTGCTCCACCAAATAAGTTCGGTAAGTTCCAGCTCAAACTTACAATTTCTGAGCATAGAAGTTATGATAAAAGTCACGTACTGGTTTGTCAAATAATCAATTCTATTCTATATGGACTTGATAGTTTGTCAAAAGAAAATTGTACTTATCGTCGTTGGCTTTCACTTCCATATGTGTTTTCACTTTTAGAAGCTCCCTTCAGCTAATATTGATATCATGGTTTTTGATGTTGAGAGTTGAGACTCGAGATTTTATCTTGTTACTTTGATGTCTGAAGGATTTCAACTCTCTTCAGGTGAAACCCTGCAAGATGAGAGGGTCAATGGAGGCGCAGTCACTGGCACTGATGGTCTTCAGTTTCCACAGAAATTAATACCTGTAAGTCTCATCCTATGTACTCAAAATACGTACATGATACATCTATACTCTATAGTCTATACCAACCTAATAATTCCAATTATGCCTAAACCATCTTATGCCTCCGCTAGGGTTCGAACCCCCGACCTCCTCCTGTGCTACTCCACCACCCTTAAGTTAACAAATGAGTCAAGATAATTGTGTAGGAAAAGTTGTTTGTAATGATGAAGTTGCTTTAAATAACATGCTTGTGTTATTTACTCTCATTTGTGTACCCAGCCAGCTAGGTTACCTTATGAAGGATTTACTCTGCCTATTTTCAAGAAGTTACATTTAGCGGCTAATCCACTAGTTACCTGCAAGAATTTAATAAGGTTGTATGTCTGTAAGTCTTACAGACTGAGAAAATTGTGTTTGGAAATCCCAAGTATCTGAATTGACTGAACCTGGAATACTTTCATAACTGAGTTTTCAAATGACTGGAATCTATTCATTTGGCAATAAGTTTGGTGAGCTATATAGTAGTATTATAATTGCATCCTTAGAAGTATCTACAGGCTTACGTATCTGATTTATCCATTAATCTTTTTCTAAATTTTATCCTGTATTTGTGTTGTTATGTTTGATGTCTTCGCAGAATGCAGGGATGCGCCTTTATGGAGGTGCTCAATATCATCGTGCAATGGCTGAGTTCCGTTTTGTTGTTGGAGGGATCACATGCCATCCTATTACGGGTGAAGAAATTGTAAATGCGTGTGGAGTTGAGGACATTCATGATGGAACAAACTATTCAAGGTCTCATAAAACTCTGAGAATCCGATAGAATTGTCCTGAGAACTAATTTCTTATAATTTCCTTCTTTGTACTTGAGAATATAGGACGGCATGTGTAATTGCAGTTTCAAAAGCTCGTGACACTTTTGAGCCTTTTCTTCATCAGGTAATGGACAGTGTATGCTATTACAGAACAGTCAGAACTCGTGACATTTTTATTTTGCTCAACAGTCTAAAGACTGGTCTGTTTATTGTTCTGTTTAGTTATAAAAACCGTGATGCATAGCAATGCAATTTTCCCTCAGCAGACATTTACGTAAAATATCAAACACCGCTGATTTATCAAATTACACAGGGCCTATAACAACTTTCTGTTGTAGCAAATAGATCATGTTGTTTATTTGTGAGCTAGCCATCAGTAATTTGAACTATTTAAAGCTACATTCTCATTCATACGTGAAAATTTTGGCTTCAGTATTTCTATGCTGACGTTAGACTCAGTTATTCTGATTATGATTTCATTATCTTTTACTGACACCAGTTAGGTGGAAGGCTGCTGCACATTCTCAAGAGATTGCTTCCAGTCTCTGTTTTTCTTCTCCAGGTAAAGTTTTTCAACGTTGTCGTTTTTCTTATTTTTTGTAATTGTCCTTGCACAATTGGCTAGTAAGCAAATTGGTTACGTCCTGTTGTTTATTTGTGTACTTGTTCAGAATGATGGTGAATATCTGAGCAGCCATGAAGTTTTCTTAAAGCGCGTTGCTTCTGCCTTCAACTACTTTGCTGAATCAACTGAAAAGTGAGTGAAGAGATCTTTTTCTTTTCACTCGCTTGCACAGATATAATCGTTTAATGGGTGATAAACCGTGTTATACATTTTGCTCTTCCAGACAGCAATATTATCACGGGAAATAGTTTTAACATAAAACCCCTTTTCCGGACAGCACTCTTCACGCCCTTACGATGGTAATTTTAGTTTGGCCATAGTCTAGAAAGGCCTTGTTGAGCGGAAATAGTTTTTCAGCTTATACACCGTACAAGATAAATGCTCAAACACTGATACCTTGGCTTACCTAGTCATCAATTTGTAGAATTTGCATGCATTAAATTGAATAGATTTATATCCGTTTGAAGGGGACAGAGTTGTGATTTATTCCATCCAGGCATGCACGTATAGATTAATATTTCTTGCTCCTATGATATGATTCCAGTTCACTCTGTTTTACAATTCAATACTGAAAGACATTATGACTTTTCAGGTGTATGGAAGATTTAACAAGAACCACTCGCTATGTTTCATGGTCTCTCCATAATAAGGTTGAATATAACTTCCCAACAAATTATGCAGGCATCTGTTCTTTGAGCGCAGCGCAACTTATCCTATATTGCATCATTGCATGTGATCAAATTGCAGAACCGAGCTGGATTACGTCAGTTCCTTGATTCATTTGGTGGGTCAGAACAGCAGACAGTTGGAATTAATTCAGCCACTGTTTCTCCAGATTTATCTTCTGGTTCTGTTGCTAATGAAAAGGATAGTAAGCCAAGGGTAGAAGTCAAACTTAATCAGTTGGCTT
>JAYMSL010004985.1:0-10553 GCA_036897195.1 Plantago coronopus
ATATCATTGCCTTTGATCTGACGTCGTCGAGTTCTTTTGTCGTTGCTGATAATTGTTTCTCATTCTTCTCAATAGCTTCCCTATCCTCCTTATTACGTTTCGCTTCCTGTTCCAGATTTCGAACTATATAATCTTTAATTACAAAATTGGAAGACTTCCTTGGAGCAATCTTCTTGAAGGTTACCCAAGTATTCTAACAATCAGAACGCAAATAAGCCCTCACGTTCATGTGCCCGCATATAGCAGGTAGTTGCCAGTTTATAAAGCTTCAGTTTCTCATATAGATACACGAGGCCGTCTTTAAAAGCGTTCTGTTCACACAGATTGATTGCACGGACAACATCATACAGTGGCCGTTCCTGCTCAGATGGCCATTCACTTTTAAGCAAGATTAATCCCTTATGATGTCTCTTCAAGCGATCTGTTTCCTCATCTAGGTCATTCTGATCTGGTTTCAGTTTTCCTTTAGATTTTGTCCTTAAAACTGAAGCTGCATACATCCTAACGTCCCAAGTTTTGTTTATGCTTACCAAATCATGGGCCAAGTATAACTCCAAGAGCGTGTCATTAATTTCAACTTGATCATCTGAATCTTTCACTCTGTCCGTGTACTTTTCCAGAAATTCCATGTAAAGCCGTGGATGATGTACAAAGATATCATCAAAATCAAGAGGAGAAGGCAACACTGGAAAAAACTTGTTGATCTTGGCTGATCCTCCTTCTTCAGTACAAAGCCTAATCAGTATTTCAATTATTTCCGTCGGTTTGTGCCCAATCAAAACATTGCCGTACTCCCGAACTTTCACCCCTGCCTGACTTAGTTCAAGGCTGTTTATGTAATCATAGCTTCATCATACCTGTACAAGTCTTCAACTAGTATCTCCAAGTACAGTTCCCAATTTGCAGACTTCTTGGCAACATACATAGCCTGTTCAAGGTAATTGGCTTCTCGGCATGCTCCAATTGCAATATCAACATCAAATTTTTGCTCCCCATCCTCACTTGTAATCAATGAATTAAGCTTCTTGACATCTTTGAGTTTCACATAACAATTTAGCAGAAGAGTTGTATGATGTTCTGAAGCCAGACCGCTCTCCTGTAACTTCTCCAAATAATTCTTTAGGTTGTGAGTTCTCTGAGGATTCCAAAACTTTTTTAACACATATGAAGACTCTAAATGTCCAATGGTAAGAATATACTGATCCATTGCTTCATCATATTCATGTTTTTCATATAGATGATCTCCGTACTTTCTTAGCACCTCGGCGGCTGCAGCAGCATCACATTGACGGCTCTGGACAAGATTAACTGCAACATGGTAAAGACTCTTCTTATAAAGCATATCTAACTTGCTATGCATATCCTTCTCCACAATAAAAAGTGCCGATTTGTCAGCCAATAAAAGTAATATATTCCCACACTCGCAAAGCATGTGAGAAACTTCGCCAACCACGATTCTGTAGGCTATCAAATGGTTCTTAAGATCATACACACTGAGAATATTCTTGCCAGTTGTTTGATCAGCAATGACACATACTAGGTATCCTCGAAACAAGCTAACAAACTTTTTCTCACCCTCAACGACCGAACATGGGCCTCGTCCAACATCAACTTGATAGAAGTAGACAGCTTCAGGGCGACCGATAATGACATCCCAACTCTCCCCACTTTTTACCACACTAGAAGTTTCGGATCCAATCAGAGAAAGTTTTTGTCCAATAGTCGGTTGCTTCTGCAAGTTAAAGAAGCTGACGGAACTTGTAGTAACTGCAAATAGCAGACCATCGTCACGGAATCCAAGACCAGTGACAGGTGATTTCGTTTTGTTATCTACCTCAATCTTGAACCTTTTAATTCCACTACACCATAATTTAGACAATCTTGATTCTTGTAGGATCCTCTTCCGAACAATGTCGCCTTGAATGCCATAAATACAACCATTATCTAGACCAAGAACAATAAGTAAGTTTTGTGGAGCCGCCTCATAAACGGAGAAACAAGTGATCTTCGCTTCAGGAAACTGGCTTGTGAATATTTGCAACTTCTGAATGCATTCTGGACTTGAACGCTCGCCTGTCCTCTTGTCAAGGTTAAAAACCTTTAGACACATTACCGATTCCTCATCCTGTCCTGCTGTCAATAGCAAGCTCCTCTGTTTGAGTTGCTGAAGGAATGTAATCGATGAGGAATATGCACGGAAAGAATATTGAAGCTGGAAACTGTTATCGAGGAACGAAACGAAGCCGTTATCAGTGCCGAGTATTATCCGTCCTCTGGTGCTGGACCAACACTGGATTTCGCCCTTAATTTCATTAGGAAGTCGTGTCTTGTTAGAGGAGAAGAAGTCGAACTTTCTTCCTAGAGACATTGTGGAATAATAGTAATAAGCTGTAAATAATAAGAAGAGTTTATAGTTTTGGCTGTTGCATACTTGTATGGATAGTTTGTAGCAACCCAGGTTTCAGGTTATAAACAACATGAATGTCTTCTCATATTCTTTAAATACTTGCACATATATCCGTGATCCTAATCCTAATCCTAATCCTATGACTAGCATGAATCTCTTACTATCTAAAAGCAAACACATTGATAGGAGTTGGGACACCATTTTCCTAATTTTGACCATCTAATTAATTTTGACTTTCACTTATCTCTTCTCTCTTATATCTCTCACATTAGTATATCTTACTAACTATCTAAAAATTAAACACATTTGGAGTTTGGACACCAATTTTTTAATTTTTTTACTATCACTTATTTTAGAGTACTATTTAGTATTTATCTAAAATAAAAATACTTTAAGGTAGTTATAATATCAAAAGTTGATTTTGATTAATTCCCCTATTTTAACTTTGAAAATAGTTATATAATGTAATTATTAGATCAAAAGTTGTGATTATTACAATTTATACAAAAAAAAGTATTTATGGAAAAACCAAAAATAAAATAAAAAATCATAAAAATACTAAACTACATAAATATTGAAAATCTACGTATACTTCACCATATAAATCAAACGAGAATGCGAGTATTCGCGTGCCAATAATACTAGTTAGATATAAAACTTAATTAGGATTCCTAATCAAAGTCCATCTATGTGCGGCGAAATTTGCTAATCTAGTACTCGCTCTGTCCCATGAGTAACCATTAGTCCGTTACCCTAAAATTTCTAATATCGAATTTACTACAAATTACACTTAAACTATATCGAGTAAAATTATGATAATTATATATTATAAAAGTTCACGAACTTAAATTTCATACTATAATTGCATCAATTTTTTTTAGTATTTCATCCTCCGTCGGCGTAAAAATGCTAAATATGAAATCCAATACTATTTAACAAAATGTATAAAATATTAAAATACATTATAAGTCGGTATATTAGATTTTACTCCCGTAAGGAGACTTTTTTTCGCGAACTTTAACCGTGAATTGTTCTAAAATTATACGGCAAAAAATGGAGTAAAATCATATTATGAAAATAATTCTGCACACTTTTGTAACATAATTTTACTATATTTTTTTATATATAATTTTAGAGCAATTCGCGATAAAAGTTCGTGAAAAAGTCTCATTAAAAAGCTTTTAATGAAACGAAGGGAATAGTTAATGAATACACACAGAACTTCACATGTCAATGGAAAAAAGTCAAACAACACATTCTTTGCGTGAAGGAGGGAGTGTAGAATTACTTATGAAGTGAACATATAAACCCGAACTATTTGTTTTTTGTCTTTGTTTTAATTTACCAGAATACTTAAATTTTACTAAATTGAGTAAATCTAAATTAAATTGAATTTATTTAAAATATAAATTCACTTACTATTGTTTTAATAAACGGTGATATGAATTTTTATGTAAACGTAAAATATATAACGTTCAATTATTTTTTTTAGAAACGGCAAAATTATATTAATAAGATATTTTAAGTTACAACCGGAGGAGAAAGTTAAAATGAGGACCGCAATACATTCAATTGTTACATACTTACATTAACTTGAAGTTTCGAATACATTAAGCGAACATGATACAAACTGTATGTAAAGTGACGACATTTTCACTTATTTTATGGCATAAAAGTAGAATATAGGTTCAAAGACCTTACTATGTATGATATTTTATACATGAAGAGTGTTTTGCTTTATAAATGAAGGCATGAGAAAATAAGATGGATAATCTGAGAAGTTAGCAAGTCTTCATATTTATAGACGCCTGCAGAGTGAGACTCCATCACCAACGGAAAGCTGGGCTATCTCAATACGGGGATCTGCTGCCAAAAATGTGTTAAGATTTCGTATAACAATCCTACAATCCCCAGCCCACCCCAACTCTGGGCTAATCTCATGCTCTTTCATGGCCACTGTCCCAAGCCACAGAGTATTGTCATACGCTATGATCCCACCAACCTTAACTAGTTTCAACAGCAGTTCATGGTAATTTATGTAATTCTCCTTGTCCGCATCCACAAATACGAAATCGAAACTCCCTTCTTCTCCCTGCAGGTTCAACACATGATCATGCATGATTAGAATGAAGTGAAGTGAAACATACGTAGTAATTCGAATGCTGAAAATGAAAGTTAAAGTTGTGCTCACATTATCAATCAAGTCCTTGATTGCAACCATGGCATCTGAGGCAATGTACTGAATTTTGTGTGCAACACCGGCCTTTTCAATGAATGGTAGCCCGACCTCGAACGCTTCTCTGTCTGGATCAATGGCAATCACCTGAAATTAATTAATATTACTTTAGTTGATCAATGTTGTATGTACTGTATTTGAATTATTCTCCATCTATTATTGAAAAGTTCTTTGGAACCAATTAAGTTAATGGAAGTCCACTATTTATGTGATTATCAGTTGTCATACTTGTATATATTGTATAGGTTCATTGTGGGAAGTAAGTACTTATTGAAAAGTCAATGTAGCTAAGGTCTCTCTCAATTTGATGCTTCGCGACTCGCCTTCACACAATTCAACCCGAAACATTAGTCTTTAACTTTTTTCATGAATCCAACCATCTTAAGAGTGAATGGATAGCAGCATTCGCATAATAATGTTGCATATGATCACTAAGTAATAGAAATAACTCACTTTGCCATCGGCAGGGAGAGCTAGGGCGGTAGTCAGAAGGGAGTAGCCAGTGAATACTCCAACTTCTAACGTTTTCTTCGCACCCATAACTTTCAAGAACATTGACAGAAATTGTCCTTCATCAGCTGGAACACCCATCATACTCCTACACATGATAAAAGTTAACTATTAATCGGATGATATGATATGTACTACTAATTCTTTTTTGGTAACATATCAGTTATATAACCTGAACTGTATAAGTTAGTTAAGATATATAGCTTGCTGTACAAAGTACAAACAGAGCTATAGTATGTTGCTAAACTCCCTGTTTCGATCCATACTTTTCTCATCAATATGATTGCTGATTCTCCTTATTCTTACTTGAATATGTTTCCAAATGTACTAAGTTTAGACAATAAATTCATTCAAATTCAGACGAATCGATCAAACGGCTACATGTGTTCTCACTTCTCAGCGAGCTAGGAAAGCGTACTTACTTTTCTTTGTACTTCTGAGCACAAGCGTTCCTGAGTCCCTTAAGTTGTTCATGCTCTCTTGGATAGGCACTTGTCTCCAATACGTACTGCAATAATTATACCAAAGTATTAACATAACGATATATACATCGATCTAAGAATAACTTAACAACAAAACTGAAATCAATGAAAATATTTCAAATTATAGGTCCAGAAAAGAACCTCTGTAAGGGCGTGGCTTTGCAGAATCGAAGGTGCGAAATCAATTTTCATTTTGACTAAAACTGTAGAAAAGTATATAATTAAGGAGCAAAATATGAAGCTTGTTTCTGAGATTAAACTTCACATCGAGGCTTTGGCTTTTTATACATGGTTTGTGTCACATATAGTTGAACAACTATTTTAATTATTGTTATTCTCATGCTCGAACTCAACTCGACTCGAATACATAATTTGTATATTCAAATATCTCACCTAACATTATCGTGACTGATTCAGCGTAAATGTCAGACTGTCACCAACTAGTTATGAACATACAAACGGGAAAAGAACAAAACATAAAGTCTTATGTATTGCATATTTGCATGCATATCGAGTATCGACTCATCGTGAAGTGACATGATCAAGAACTTCAATTGGTTTGTAGATGACTATAGTGCACCAAACTCATCAAAAGTCAATACTACGTAGAAATGTATAATTAGTGCAAAGTAATTAGCTAGTGCTGTGATTATGTGTTACGGAAGAAAATGCTTCTGGTAGTTTACTTAGCACTCATCAAAACAATGGCTTAGTTGGTTAAGTAGTGTATAATCTTACTCTTGGTGACAAGGTTGTATATTTCAAGGGAGATTCATTTGTGATTATGTCATTTTGAGCCAAAACTTGTCACATTTGTATTGTTTAACTTGGACCACGTGATTATAGGTTATTAGGCGAGTCTGTTGAGTTCACCCAATGTGCACCAGAAAGGTAGTTGATCGTTTTAAAGAAAAACTGTTTAAAAACACTATTCTTTTTCATCATTTCATTCGCGGCTTGACTCTTGATTATTCGTGACTTCGTGCTCATGATTCCCAACATTATTCACAAAGGAAAAAGAATGCCGACCACAAATTGGAGGGATGTGTCATGAGTCCTATCACGAGGTAAATCACAACGGAATACAAATCAATCTCACTATTACGAGTGACCTAATCAGCTAAACGCGAGAAGAATCAAGAATATTATTAACTATATATTTATTTGTTGATTAGATTTTTGAATTAAGGTTAAATAAGCTGTTAATCTGTTCTTATATACCTAATCTCACAAATGAAGTATGTGAAATGCTTTTTACAAGTAAGCGCTTTTACAATTTACATTAGACTTCAAAATTTGGAGATATATGATACGCAACATTTGGTAGAGAACATTTAAAACATTTTTAAGAACTCATAGTAAATTAATAAAATCATTGACCGACTACTTCTCTAGATTGATACATCTACCTACTACGTGCAATGGAAGTTGAATTTGTAGGCTTGGGATGTCACACACTATATTTTTATTCTTTCCTATGCACCATTTGCGCAACTGATAAACTGTTAACGTCTTAACTACAATTTTAATAACCTGAAGTCAAAATCTAATCTTATATAGCTCCCAAAGAAATGATTAATATGTGTGCAAGGTATCCCGGGCATGGAATCATTCGTATAATAGTAAATTATCCGTGGAGTATCGACGAGAATGTAGGTGTTAGGATTCGATCTCAATTAACCACAATCAAGCACCACTAAACCTCCACAAACAATCACAACACACAGAACAATAACAAGGAACAACAACACCAATTTACGTGGTTCGCCAATAGCCTACGTCCACGGGAAAATCACCAGATATATACTTGTTTTGATTACCAGTTACGATTACAAGATCATACAATGCACTCTCTCATTCAATCACAGAGAAAAGCATCAATCTATACCTCGAAACTCTAGCTCTATCTCGAATTAAATAGAGAAGAATAACCGCTAATAAGAGAAATTGAGAGGAGAATATATAGCTGAATTGTGTTAACCCTCTTCTCCAGCTATAACAGCTTATATATCCAACCCCTAACCGCTGAGAATTGAACGAACAAAGCCTGATAAGAAACCGTCTAAAACAGAGTAACGGTTTTTCCCTCTTTGCCTTCAGATTTAATCTGAGTCGTTCAAATATCTAGGATTGATATTGACCGCTGATTAGCCTATTTGACGCGGATTGATAAATTGAGCTACCCAAACTTCACAGTAAGAATATAATTAAGTGTTGGAAACTTTTTTTATATAAACAAAAAAAAAGATTTATTAATCATAACGGTTACAAGGTGTTCGGATGTCGGAGGTGATGGTAGTCGGTGGTGGTGATGGCTGGCAGTGTAGGGTGTTGGTGGTGATGGGTGGAAGAGGTGATGACGGTAGGTATTGAGCAGTTGGTTGCCGACTTGGTTCGCCATAGTCTCTTATTGGAAGTTTTGGTTTTAATTCGATATGAGAGTTGTTAAGATTTTGTTAGGTTTAAGTTGTATAACTACTGGTGTTTTTTTTTTTTTTTGAAGAGGCAAATCTATTCTAATACTACTCCTACACTAACCCAATACCAACCTTATACCTTACACCAATACCAACCTTATATCACCAAATAAATCTCCATCTCCGGAAATGGAACCCGGAACCTCTAACCATTACACCCTACACCTTACCACTGCACCACCCCCTGGGTTCATAACTACTGGTGTTTAAATCTCGGTTAGGTCTGGTTGATTCATTGAAGTCTCTTAATCGATCCTGAACATCTCTTATGCTCTTTCATATCTTTCTATAATATAATTTTTGCCATTTCGAAATATACACATAAACGATGCAATAGATTTGCACTGATCAGCAACTAAATCAACAGATAAGGAGAAAACCTTATCAACCACCAAAAAGCTTCCAACGACCAGAGGTCGTAAACTCGTAATCAGAACAAATTTAAATCCTATCAACCGCCAAAATTAAAGAGAAAACCATATCAACCTAAATTAGTGAAATGTTGGAGAAAACCATATCAACTGTTAAGGAGAAAACCATATCAACAACCAAGTGTTGGAAACTGTCAGATCTTGCTCTAAGCATTTAGAGTGGAATTTTCAAAACTTGTTTGAGCACATTAATTGATGAACAATTAATTGACACTAACAATTAACAAATAAGAACAAATAAAGAGGGGATAAAGTAGATTTTTAAGTTGTTGATGAAATTTAGGGAAATGATGAAGTGATAAAGTTGAGTCTTAAATTGAAGTTGAACTGTGAGACGATAATAACATCTTTAAATTACTTGCCACTTATTCCCTTGTGAATATAGGGTGGAGGAGATTGACAAGTATAGACCAGACGGTATGGTACTTGGAACTTATTC
This sequence comes from Plantago coronopus, assembly GCA_036897195.1. NCBI lineage: Eukaryota > Viridiplantae > Streptophyta > Magnoliopsida > Lamiales > Plantaginaceae > Plantago > Plantago coronopus. The sequence goes on from JAYMSL010004985.1 coordinate 8,983, forward strand.
TGAGGAAAGTCTATGATCAATAAGGGGTTATGCGAGATTTTCGGAGCTCTCGGTCCGTACGGGGGCCGATTTTTGCGTACGACTCAAATCAGCGACCGGAACAGGAAGACTCACGACGGCGATCGGACGACGGCTGGATTTTGGTACAGAATAGGAAACAGAAACAGAGACAGAGGGAACAGAGCATATGGAATTTAACAATGGAGAGGCGATTTCTGAATCTATACATTGCAAACTTCCCGGACGGTACGACGGTCAAGGAATTGAAGGAGTTGTTGAGTAAGGTAGGAGTGGTAAGGGATTTATTCATCACAGGACGGAAGAACAAATCTGGACGAAATTTCGGATTCGCGAGATTCGAAAAGGGGCGTGATGATGCCCTGATCATCAATCAGGTAAAAGGATTATGGATGGGCAAGCATAAGATCTTAGCGAATGAGGCTAAATATGGATTTGGAGAGAAGAAAGTGGGCGAGGATCGAAGAGAGCATAGGCAGGGGAATAGCAGAAGGGAGGAAGTAAGGAATGGCGTGAGTAAGGTTTGGTGGAACAAGAATGAAGGGGCTGTGACTCAGGCTATACATTCAAGTAACAGCGAACCGACGAGCCGACAAGGTAAAGATGATCGGGAGGTTATTGTTAATTATCAGCAACGAGAGCAGCCCGTGAAGGTTGCAGTGATGCAGATAGAAGCGAAGGACTGGGCATCATCCTGTTTGGTGTGCAAATTGCAAACAGACTTCAATGGGTTTAAATTGTCTCAGTATCTGGACTCACATGCTCATAAGAATTTTGCTGCTCGGCCATTGTCGGAGGAATTGTGGGTGTTGCAAAATTCGGAGGAAGCCCGTCAGGATCTATTGAATGAGGAGAAGGACTGGTTGGATTCATGGTGTAAGTGGTTGCGACCATGGCGGAAGAACGATGTTAATAGGAGTCGAGTGGTGTGGTTACGGATATATGGCGTACCTTTGCATGGTTGGGAGGAGTCGACTTTTAGAGGTTTGAGTAGTCGATGTGGTAGGGTATTGGAGGTTCACGAAGATACGACGGAGAGGTTAGACTTTCGGTGTGGGAAAGTGTGTGTACTAACTTCAAGAATGGGAATGATCAGACTACATTCGAAGTTAATGGTTAATGGTGAACAGTTTCATATAAATATCGTGGAGGTATTAGGCGAGGATTTTGTAGCGGAAAGGTCGAGTAATTCTGACATATTTTCAGGGAGATCATCGAGTAAATGTGTCGATGAGGATGGTGAGGAAGAGGAAGAGCATTGGATTAATGAAGCAGGATTGAACGATGTCCGCGGGGGTGAGGACTAGGATAATGGCGAGGAGATTAATGGCGAGGAGGTGGGAATGAGGGAGACGTTGGCGGGAGATACAGGGCAACAAGTGGAGGAAGGTGTGAGGGGGGACGCAGAGGAGGCAGGAAGGGCAGAACGGGACGGTGGAGGGGATAAGGGTGGGGATGGGGAAGTAGATCCTAACCCTGTTCATGACGAGGGGGCTAGGGAGCGGATTGAACAGCAATCGGTACAGCAAATAGAATCAGACTAGGCCGGAGAG
>JAYMSL010004986.1:0-10553 GCA_036897195.1 Plantago coronopus
TAATATAGGCCACTGGGATCAAACACCGTGAGAGCAGACAACCCTTGAGCCACTAAGTCGAAGTCTGATGTGGGAGAGGGCTCAGTAAGTAGGGCTGCCCGTGGATCCAATGCAACATCAAAAGGGTCCAAATAATGGTGTAGTGGAGGAAGAATGAATTCCAAGAATGTCAAATTTGCAATTCCAACCACACGTGGAGCCTGAAGTATGCTGCCCACAACATTGATATGCGAGAATTAGCATCCTCAATCACGTCAAGAGAAACAACAGAAGATGCGGCATGATGCAAGGTTAGTGCTGCTAGGGGTGTGCATGCGGTTGACTCGACCCGAATCGACCCGAAATTTCAGGTTGAATCGGGTTCGGGTTGAAATTTAGTGAAACCGAAAACCGCCCCGAAATTTCGGTTTGGGTTCGGGTTAATCCGATCGAGTTCGGTTCGGGGTCGGTTAAACCCGAAAAACCGAACATCTAAAAAATAAAAAATAAAATCCTCCAAAAATGACAATTTGGACATGAATTTATATGTTAAATTAAATTCAAAATAGATTATAATCAATTTCATTTAAAGATCAAATTTAAACTAAATAAAATGTTAAACATCATAAGTTCAATTGTTCAATGACACATCAAAAACTCCAAAATCACAATATGTACATGAATTGTTTTGTGAACTCGTGAAGAAGAGTAGAAGACTACTAGAAGATAAGAAGAGTAAAAGACACGAGTTTGGAAAACTAATAGCGTTTTTCCCAAATTAATATATTTATTTGAAAAAAAATATTCTTGTTGGTTCGGTTCAACTCGAAACCCGCGGGTTGTAACCCGAACCGACCCTAACCCGAAATTCTTAAAAATGCCAAACAGAACCCCGACCCGAAAATTCGGATAGGGCCGGTTCCGGTGCGGTTTATCGGTTTTGGGTGCGTTTTTCGGGAGTTATGCACAGTCCTAGGTGTGGTTCACCTGTAAAAACCTGTTTGTTGTGTTAATGTGATTTCCTGTTAAAAAAAAGTTTCTTTTGTTTTCCTCTCTATTTCAATAAGAGTTGTTCTTTCGAAATTCCAGAATTTCCATAAGCTTAAGAAAATTCCGTCATTTGATTAACAAGTAAACCCAGACACTTAACAAAAAACTTACAAGTAAAAATATACGCTTAACATAAAAACCCCAGATACTTGACATAAAAACTCCAGTTAATTACTAAATAAACCCCAAACGGGCTGTTTGTGTTTCAATATGTTTGTTGTTCAGTCCAATAAGCTTTCCATGACAACATTTTGCAGCCCACAATGTTGGTTGGGCCTGGTAAGATAAGCCCATTAACTTAAACCCGCGAATCAACCCGAAATTCCCCTACAACAAAATAAAGGATTTTTTAGGTTTCACCTTCTTCAGTTCCACTTCCACCTGGTTCTTTCTTCTATCTCCTCTTCGAAAGACAACTTTTTGCTGTTCAGGTTCGATTACACCTCTGTGTTTATACCGGAAATTTGTGTTTCGTTTTTGTGGAATGAGCTCTTTTTGTAATGTTTCTGATTTATCAAGATTGGATTATTTTGCCCTAATTTGTTTTGATTGGATGCTTATTGTAGCCAGACAGAGCATATTTGAGCTTATCTTCTGTCGGATCGGAAAACATGTCGAAGTTTTGGACTCAGGTTCGTTTTGGTTGATTTGGTGGCTTCTACTGTTTGATAATTATGCTAAGTATATTGAAATTTGATTCAGAAATCATTACATGGTAATTATGCATCTGAATTTTCCTGTTGGGCTACTTAGCTTAAAGAATGTAATTTGATTCGAATTCTAACAGATTTTCATGAGTTTCGATTATCTGGCTTTATGGGATGGTTATAGTAGCTAAATAGATTTTATGTGTCTTTTGTTAAGTTCTAATGTATATCATTATTGGGATTTATAGGATAATGATAGTGATTCGGAGCAAGAAGATAGTGAACTCGAGGAGGAGATGGATAATGCTCCATCCGATCCGGTCGCCCAGCCAAGTAGCAACAAATATATAGTGGGTGATTCTGATAGTGATGACTCAGATGGCCAAAAACGTGTTGTCCGACGTGTCAAGGACAAGCGTTTTGATGAGATGGTTGCTACTGTGGAACAGATGAAAAATGCGATGAAGATTAATGATTGGGTTAGCCTGCAAGAGAGCTTTGAGAAGATTAATAAGCAGCTCAGCAAGGTCATGAGGGTTACAGAGGCTGATAAGGTTCCAAATCTCTATGTTAAAGCTCTTGTGATGTTGGAGGATTTCTTGAATCAGGCCTTTGCCAACAAGGAGGTGAAGAAGAAGATGAGTACTAGTAATGCCAAGGCCTTGAATTCTATGAAGCAGAAGTTGAAGAAAAATAATAAGCTGTATGAGGAGGTGATTAACCAGTGCAGAGAGAAGCCTGAACTTTTTGAGGAAAAAGTTGATGAGGATGAGGATGACGACGAGGATAATGATGACGACGAGGATGAGGATTCTGATGTTGATCCTAACAACTTGGAGAGTGAAGACAGTGAAGAAGAAGATGATCAGGGGAAGGATACTGAACCTGGATGGGAGAAGATGCTAAGTAAGAAAGACAAGATGATGGATAAGCAATTCAAGGACCCTAGCCAGATTACTTGGGATACTGTCAATAAGAAGTTTAAGGAGATTGTTGCTGCTAGGGGTAGGAAGGGCACCGGCAGAATTGAGTTGGTTGAGCAGCTCACTTTCTTGACGAGGGTTGCCAAGACCCCTGCTCAGAAGCTTGAGATTCTCTTCAGTGTTGTCTCTGCACAGTTTGATGTTAATCAAAGTGTGAGTGGTCACATGCCGATAAATGTGTGGAAGCAATGTGTGCAGAACATGCTCACCATACTTGATGTCTTAACACAGTACCCCAATATTACTGTGGATGACATGGTGGAACCCGATGAAAACGAAACCCAGAAAGGAGCTGACTTTGATGGTACAATAAGGATTTGGGGCAATTTAGTTGCCTTCCTTGAAAGAATTGACATTGAATTCTTTAAAAGCCTTCAGGTCATCGACCCACATACTCGAGAATTTGTTGAGAGGCTTAGGGATGAGCCTATGTGTTCTGTTCTTGCTCAGAACGTGCAGGAATATTTGGAACGGGTTGGAAACTTCAAGGGTGCTTCGAAGGTAGCTCTCAAAAGAGTTGAGCTCATTTATTACAAGCCACAAGAAGTCTATGATGCTATGAGGAAGCTTGCTGAGCTAGACAATGCGGAGCCAGGAGAGGATGCTAAAGAGGAAAGTAGGGGTCCACCTGCATTTGTTGCCACCCCCGAACTGGTGCCTCGGAAACCAACTTTTCCCGACAATAGCAGGACTTTGATGGACATCCTTGTTTCACTCATATACAAGTATGGTGATGAGCGGACCAAGGCTCGTGCGATGCTTTGTGATATATACCACCATGCCATCTTGGATGAGTTTTCAACATCCCGTGACTTATTACTTATGAGTCACCTGCAGGACAGTATACAGCACATGGATCCTTCTACACAGATTCTATTCAACAGGTCTATGGCTCAACTTGGCTTGTGTGCTTTCAGGGTTGGGCTTGTCACTGAAGCCCAAAGCTGCTTATCGGAATTGTATTCTGCTGGAAGGGTCAAGGAGTTGCTAGCGCAGGGTTTCTCCCAGAGCAGATACCATGAGAAGACTCCCGAGCAGGTACTTTATGTTCTTTTTCATATTTATTAGAATATTCATTATTTATTAATTTCAAGATGTGACAGATCTTATTCTTAATCAATTCCTTTCGTTTATAGTTGTTTTGGTTTTACTTTTATTGGAAATTCTGGGTTCGGGAAAAAATTGTTCTTGTATCCATATGCTCTCTGCAGTAGTGCAACCCCAGTTTAAGGCTGATATTTTCATTATAAGTATGTTTGTTTTGTAGGAGATTGTCTGCTGCTAATAATAGCCTGAATCAGGCTTCACTATATGATTTATCCCCTGCAGGAGCTTTTATTCTTGAGATTAAAAACCTTGTTTAAAAAACAAATCTGTATCTTTCAGTTATATTCATCTGTTCCTCGATTTTTTTGTTTTTTTTTAAATACTGAAAATACACTCTCGTTGGTTGTAAATATTCCATGAGTACCTTTTATGCAAAAATAATAAAAGTTCAGTACTTTATGTACCAAATAAAAAAATGAGTCTTATTTGTGCCAAAAGTATAAAAGTTCAGTATCTTTTGAACAAAAAATCCTTTAAAAACTGAAGCTCTTGTGCCTTGAAGTGACCTTGTGGGATTTTAGTATGTTTGATTAGTCGGCTTTTCCAATTGAGTTATCTTAGTTTAGTGTTTACTTTGTATCTTTTTGAGTGGGTGGGATGGTTGTCGTTAATCTCGACAATGAGTCCAGGCATTTTTACATCTCTGGCTCATTCTCATAGTAACTATTTGCTTTTAATTAAATTAATTTTTTTTGGGAGAATTCAATTATTTCGATTTTAAATCTCATGCTTTACCTTATGCTCCCTTTTGATCATGATTAATGATTCCCAAATATTCAGGAACGGCTTGAGAGGAGGAGCCAAATGCCTTACCACATGCATATAAATCTTGAGCTTCTTGAGGCTGTGCATTTGATCTGTGCTATGCTTCTTGAAGTCCCTAACATGGCAGCCAATGTTTTTGATTCCAAACGTAAGGTCATCAGCAAGAATTTCAGAAGGTTGCTCGAAGCAAGTGAGCGTCAAACGTTCACCGGCCCTCCTGAAAACGTGAGGGATCATGTGATGGCTGCAACAAGGGCTCTCAGGCAGGGTGACTTTGAAAAGTCTTTTGATGTTATCAACTCTCTTGACATTTGGAGGCTTCTCCGCAACAAAGACCATGTTCTCGGAATGCTAAAGAACAAAATCAAGGAAGAGGCATTAAGAACCTATCTTTTCACATATTCATCCTCTTATGATTCCATAAGCCTCGACCATTTGTCCAAAATGTTCGACCTTTCAGACTCCGAGACTCACTGCGTTGTGAGTAAGATGATGATAAACGAGGAGCTTCGTGCAACTTGGGACCAGCCCACCAGCTGCATTGTCTTCCATGACGTTGAGCACTCCAGACTCCAAGCGTTGGCTTTCCAGTTGACCGAGAAACTCAGTGTTCTTGCCGAAAGCAACGAGCGTGCAACTGAGGCTCGCATTGGTGGTGGTGGACTTGACGGTCTCCCTCTCAGGCGCAAGGATGGCCAAGATTATGCCGGAGCAGCTGCCTCAGGTGGTGGTAACAGGTGGCAGGACTTCTCCTTCCAACAGGGAAGGCAAGGTAGCAGTGGTGGCAGACAAGGATACAACAATTCTGGTGGCGGGAGAGCACATCATGCTGGTGGTTTCACTAGAGACAGACCTGCTCGATCTGGTGGCTCACGTGCTTACCAGAATGATTCAGGCGCAAGGGGGGATTCTTCTACCCGTATGGTTAATCTCAACAGGGGAGTAAGAACGTAGACGAAAGGTTAGACGAACGGAAGAAACAAAGAGATCGATCATCAGTGACCTTGTAGTGCAATCGAATCGAGGTTCTTTATTGTCTTTTCATCATCTAGTGGCCAAGAGAAGACACCTTGTTCACTGTTTTTGTTCTTCAAATTTTGTCATACTATTTAATACTTCCTGGAAAATTTGTTGACCATGGGACTACTACTGTTATGGTCATTTGATCTTGAGATTTTTAATTTTATTGAACACTGTCTAAATATGTTTTTGAGTAACTTTGTTTCCTTTGTTTCTTGTGGAACCTGATTAGATTATTTAGAGTATAGCAGTGTGTATGCTGAGAATTCTGTGAGGTGTTTGTGTCACCTGTGCTTGGAATAATCGAATTGCCACCACTCATGGAAGTGGAACCAAATCAAGATTAACATGATCTGATATATGAATCTGAAGAAACTTAAAAGGTAAGAAAAGATATGCACTGATCAAACAAAAAAACCCAATTACACGGGTCTCATTACGCGAAGGCATTCGCATGGTTATAAGCATACAACCTTGGAAAATGGTGGGGATACACAATTAAGTGCAGAATTAGTGCATCTGTACTATGTTTGCATCATGCATGATCAGATCACCTTCTCTAGGCTCTATGTACACTTAGAATCAGTTTCTCTAGCTGAGTGTTGAGGTCAAGAGTCTGAAAACATGGCCAGGATAGTCTTGGTTATGCTCAAGTTACTTCTACTACTGATTTTTGCTACTTGGTTAGCCGGATCATGCTCGTTTTCTGCAGCTGATACATCATCCCACCAGCAAAGAAGCCAATAGGCCAAAAGAATTCGTCGTTGGTTGATCTTCTTGTTGTGTGCTCATTTGCCATGACAATGGTAACTAGCTACTAGCTCAATGGCTGTAGTGATCAGATGGAAAAGGCTATGACAAAGGCTGAACATGAACTGTTTGCTGATAGACAGGCGAAAAGTCCGAAACAAAGTGTAGCTGAAGACAAGTGAACAGAGAACTTGACATCCATGAAATCCATTTTGGAGAAAACCAAAGTTTCCAGGTATCATTTCAGAACTCTAATTATAAGCAACTTACACCGGGTTTTACACATTTAACACGAAGCGAATTGAACAGGATTATTGACGAATTTCGCGAATGAGTGTTGAGGATCAACGATGGGAGTTTTAGTCTGCGGACCGGAAGGAAAGGAGTCTGTAGCTTCAGCATTTAGACTGGTATCACAAAGGAATGCTAAGGAAAAGAAGTCACATTTCAGCTTTCACTCCCTAAATATCACTATCTGACTGATTCATAAAGTGGCTTCTGATAATCAATTCCAGCTTCAGAATATGAACATTTGGATACGGATGTAAACGGACCGGACTGAAATTGCGTGGCTTACCAATTTCCAACGCGCACTTTCCTATTTCATGAATTGAATCTGTAACTTTTTAATGTCTCATTCGACTAAAAACAATAACACGGGACAATATTATGAAGTGCGTTTTTTTTCCTAGTTAGGTGTACAATTACCATTATATATAGATCATGTGAAAAACACTTGGTTCGAAGTATATTATATTAAACGTGCACGTATTTTTATAATCTTTTTTACTATACATCGGAAAAAGTTGCAAAATCGTACAAATTGCAATATGCTAATGTACAAAAGAATTTGAATGAAACAGTAATTTCTCAGAGTTCACTGAATCCATGGTAGCAAGTGACAACAACAATCTCTACTATTCTTCCTCCCCATTGCAAACGGATACCTACTCCCCTGCACATTACCAGGGCGAGGTGGCAACGGTGTCTTCGAGCTTCGCGATGGAAAATCGAAACACGAAACCGGAGACACCGGGGGAGAATCGACTATTCTCACTTTCTTCTTCTTGACCGGGAAAAGAATCGCTCTGATTTGCGCATTTGGATCAGCTCGTTCGTACTCTTCCATCACATTCTCCAGCTCCTCGTCCGATTTCACCGTGATCAACAGGTCCAAATCCTCGTAGGCAGCTTGCACGTCAAGTTCATCGGTGATCCGCACAGCTCCGTGAACTTGAAATCGAATCAGTTGTGTGATACTGAGGTGAAATTGAGGTAAAATCGAGGTGAAACTGAGGTGAAATTGAGGTGAAATTGAAGCAAGAAATTTACCTTGGAAGGTAATTGAGCGATCGACGGAGAGGATGCGAGTGAAACCGCCGACGTAGCGAAGCTTGCTGTCGGTAGGGCGGGGGAGGATTCTTGCGCTGTAACGGAAAGAAACTGATAAAGTATAAAAACAGTCAAGTCGTACAAATCCGTTGATTACCGAATCACAACACTAAACTCTAAAAAATCTACAAAGTCTCTAAGCTCGGAACTTCTTCTGCTCTTGTGAATCCTCGACACTTCAACCAACTCTTCAAGTTATCGGCTGCTTGCTCCTTCTGATTCTCGGCTACTTGCTTTTACCTAGGCTCTGCACAGGAAGGTGGTGGTTAGTCGGTTCACCAGTCTACCTCGGGCAGACTGGAGTTGACTTAACGTGGAGATCGGCCGAAGGCATAGTTCACCAATTCCTAGAGTGAGAAAGTGAATAGTTACCTTGGGAACTTCCCAAATGGGGTATTTATAACCATAACTTAGTGAATAATGATCATAGGATTATATCATGAATGGACGCTCCAGATCGCATCTCACTTATGGGCTAAGGCCCATAATCATATAGTATATCACTAAGTGGGCTTAGGATTTGTATAATTGTTACTGGGCCATCAGGGTTGGTGTGCTATGGACCCGTGGGCCCCACCAGGTCGGCAGTCTGACCCTGGTCGGAATATGGACATGGTCGGCAGTAGTACTGCTCGGCTCTTGTCCAATGTTGTTGTTTTGTGATATATGTTCAATCATAATCTTCAGTAGGTCGGTAAAATGCCTTTGGCCAGGTCGGTCAGTTGCTCATAATGGCGAACTGCCGACTTCATGTACTTGTTGCCAGTAGTTCGCGTCCTTCATAATTGTTAAGTCGTGGGCGGATTACTACCTAACATATGTCCTCCCCAGTTTCCAAGTATCTTTGAAGAAGATAGTTGAGGAACTTGAAAAAAGAGAGTATAAGATCAAGTACAATTTTTTTGGGATATATACCGAGTAAGATTTTTGATATATGCGATAACATCCCCCCACCATAATTCTGTCGAGGAGAGAAATGACGAGGGAGGATTTTGGTCGAAATGATGGGGTAGCTAGGCTCTGTTTTAAAACCCGGCGGCGGGTCAACCCGGGTTAACCGGGAACCGGAGCCCTTACTGGGCCAAAAGCTCCAAAAACCGTTCAAAACCCGCCACCCGCTTTCTGCCCGGCGACTCGGCAAAAACCCGGTCCGGTTCCCGGGTTTTTGGCCGAGTCGCCCCGGGCTGAAAGCAAAAAAAAAAAAAAATAATAATAATAATAAAAAACTAAAGGGGGAAATACTGTAGGAAACCTAATCAATTAGCCGTCATTCTCATTCCAGACCTTCCAATCCACGCCTCTCTTCCCCTCCGCTTCCGTCTGCTTCCGTCCGCCTCGCCGAGAGTTGACAGGTGGGGTTTATAGGTGGTGGAAGAGTGGTGGGGACATTGGAAGAGGAGGGTGGAGGACGAGGAAGCCGAGAGCGATTGCATTGGAGTAGCCAACACCGAGAGTGGAGAGGTAGGAGGGAGGGAGAGGGTTGACAGAGAAGGTGGGGTTTATATGTGGTGGAAGATTAGTGGTGGAGAAAGGTGGAGGAAATGGTGGTGGTGGCCATTTAAGAGGGAGGAAGATGGGTGTGATATTTTGGAGGTGGAGTTTGGGCATCAATTCTAGATTTTTGAGATTATGGGCTTTTAGTTTTAACTTTTGCACTTGTATACTAGATCAGGTTTGGGCTTTTCTAGCCGTATTCTAGGTTGGCTTTACAAATGGTTTTTTCTACTAGTAGTATTATGGTGAGAGTAAAAGAGTAGTTGTGAGAGTAGAGTATATATGGAGTGAAATATATATATAGTAAAAAAAGAAAGATGGGTCATTTGTTTCCAACACCCGTATTTTATAAATTATACGTAAATATATAAACATGGATGATATTATTCTTGCCACTTCTTCTGACCTCTTGCGCAAGAACATCATGGCCAGCCTTGCTGCTGAGTTTGCCATGAAAGACTTAGGTCCATTGAGTTCCTTTCTCGGCGTGGCTGTCTCACGAAATAAGGTCGGGCTATTCCTCTCCCAGCGCGCCTATGCCGCGGATATCCTAGGGCGCGCAGGCATGAGTTCCTGCAACGCGGCAGTCACACCCGTCGACACCAAACCCAAGATTAGCGCGTCACTTGGGGAGCCGTATGCAAATCCTACGCAGTTCCGAAGCTTGGCAGGTGCCTTGCAATATCTCACGTTCACTCGTCCGGATATTTCCTATGCTGTTCAGCAAATCTGCCTTCATATGCATGCTCCACGTGACTCACACATGAATGCCATGAAGCGCATTCTGCGCTATGTTAAGGGCACCATCGAGTTTGGTCTTCAGTTGTACTCGACCTCTTCTTCGGCGTTATTGGCCTACACTGACGCGGATTGGGGTGGGTGCCCAGATACGCGGCGTTCTACATCTGGTTACTGTGTGTTTCTCGGCGATAATCTCATCTCATGGTCCTCCAAGCGTCAAGCAACTATCTCCCGCTCTAGTGCCGAGGCCGAGTACAGAGCTGTTGCTAATGTCGTCTCCGAATCGTGTTGGATACGAAATCTTCTCCTCGAACTCCACTGTCCGCTCTCGACTGCTACCTTGATCTACTGTGATAACATTAGTGCTATCTACTTCTCAGGCAATCCGGTTCAGCACCAACGTACAAAGCACATTGAAATAGACATTCATTTCGTCAGGGACAAGGTAGCCAAAGGCCAGGTTCGAGTTCTACATGTTCCATCTCGCTACCAGATAGCAGATATCTTCACTAAAGGCCTGCCGCAAGTCCTCTTTGATGACTTTCGGTCCAGCCTAAGCGTACGCAAGCATCCCGCTTCGACTGAGGGGGTGTGTTAGATTATGTATATATTTGTAATATTAGAT
>JAYMSL010004987.1:0-10552 GCA_036897195.1 Plantago coronopus
AAAAGCATGTTAAAAGCAATTCTAAAAAGCAATGGCAAAATTAATCATTCATCACGACGTATACAACCGCAAATTTGAGAAGACTGAAGAGTACGAATCTTGGGGAATAATGGAAAGGATAAAATCTAGTGAATTTTCTCAATTGAGTGCCATACGTACTGCCATTGTGCATATGAGAATTCCATGGCATTACTTTTCATTGGTAATTAAGCTGTTTTTCCTGCGCATTTGGTGTCTTAATTAGGATGGCTTTTTTTAGGAATTAGGGTTCATCAGAATTCGTTAATTTGGTGTGAAAATTGAAGGCTTTAATTTTTTAATTAGGATGGTCGGTGACAGGCTGTCGTGGTCGGTGACAGGCTGTCGTGGTAGTCTAAGGTGGTGAGAGTAGAGACGAATGGTATTTGTGCTGGACTACCTTGATGGATCAAGGAATGAAGAAGTACGCCTTTCCACCATTTCTCGTGTGTTGTTTGGTTTTTCGTTTTTTCTCCTTTGATTATATGTCTGATTGTGTTAATACTTGGATTGATGCAGCTGGAATTCGAGTAATCCATGGACAAATTTTTCTCCAGTTTCAGTAGCGTGGACGGTTAATGTGAAAGAAGTGCTTCAATATGTTCAAGACATCTTTTCTTTTTTTGAAGAGGCAAATCTATTATAATCTTACTCCTACTCCTACACTAACATAATACCAACCTTATACCCCACACCAATACCAACCTTATATCACCAAATAAATCTCCACCTCCGGGAATCGAACCCGGGACCTCTAACCATTGATTTTGTTGAAGCCTTGATTTTATTCTTTGCCTCGCATCCTACATACATAGGACTAAACAGAATGAGTCCGGACCCGGACCTGTAAAACCGGACCGGACCGGTCCGGGCCCCAAAAGTACACTGCATATTGGGGCTGTATTTTTTATGAAATGAATAGCAGCTTTTTATTTCTTCGAACACTCCAAAAGTAGTTATTATGCATTCTTATTATTATTATTATTATTAGTTTGTTATTAATCATAATCTAAAACAAATCTAAAACAAACGTATATATTACTGAAATTTTTCAAACTTTCTCATTAATCTTACCTCTTCACTACACAATTGCGGTCCTAACAATGGTCCTAACAAGTAATAACTAGATCTCTCAAAACTATTTTCCTAAAATCATTCTCATCATGTATGCATCACACATATTATACATGCATGCATCGGTAATTACGCTACTTACAACTAAATTCCTTTGTTTGTGAATCTCAACTTCTTCCGGTAGCCTAATCCAAAAGGTAATATAAAGAACTTGTTCACATCAAATTCCGCAGAGAAGCCTAGGATTGAAAGAATACCCTATACACGAGGGAACTCGGTCGTCCTTGAGTATTACGAGTTCGGATCAGATAGAAATTCCCCACTACAGAGTTGTGATTGCGACGAGTTTCTAATACCACTCGACAAATCAGCGATGGATGTCGCCCTAAATGTTACTCAATGGAAGTGCGTCGCTTTCAATAGTTGCTTTTATTACCATTTTCAATTATATGTGCTGGCTTTTAAACATTAGAATCGTCACTTGACGTTGAGAAATCGCATTATATTATTGTAAAGCCCTTGTCAATCTTATGTATATTCAACCACTTTCTCCATTCACCTTAGCTGGAGCAGCGTTGACGTCTGCTTTAAACAAATAGAACTTCCTAGACACAATTGCCCTTACAAGTGGTTCCCAGACGAGATGATGCAATATGGACTCGGGGGCATGCGATTCGAACACAAATCACGAGACGAGATGATGCGATATGGACTCGGAGGCATGAGATTCGAACACAAGTCAATTTTAGTGTTTTAGACCACCTCTAACTTGAGCTTAACTGTTAGTAATTAGTTAGTCTATTAGGGTTTTTTAAGTTTTCGTTCTTTAAGCACTCGGACCGCTTTTATGATTGATTGAATAAAATATCGAAAGTTTTTCTAAAATATGTCAATTCGTGGGTATTTTGTGGAATTAAAAAAACTTTTATTTGTCATTCTTCTTTACTTGTACACACATGTTGCATCACGAGATTTACCTCAATATTTAACTGCAAATGCATATCGAATTGGACGGATTTATACCATTGCGCGCCCACCTCTTTATATCGGATTAGAATATAATCCACATATTTTCTGATAGGTTGACCAAAATTCGAACATTCAGAAAACCTTAATCCGTAATCTTATACGAAACATTGAATAATTCTATTCGAAACTTTCATATCGGATTACCGGATTTTCGAATCGGGGTGCATACCCCTTGATAATGATATAGTAAAACTTCTTCGGGAAAGTTCAATTAGTTTATATCGTTACATAGCGATCGTTGGCCAATGAATATATATAGTCGGTACATATCGATGAAATTTATAATTCGATACAATTTTTAATCATCAGATTCGTTTATTTTGCCAACAAACATTTGTTCTTACTTCTTAAATCTTCCCATTAGTCCACTTCTCCTGATTACAAAATTGATTTCTGAAACAACAATTTGATAGCCAAATTCACCACTGAAGTGATCCATGGCCTCACAGCATCAGGTTGTCAACGATTCGGACTCGATTTCAGGCCAGAGTGACACGGGCGAGGCAGTTGACTCGACCGATGCCCCTCCTCAGTCGCGCATCCGGTTCATGTGCAGCTTCGGGGGCAAAATCCTCCCCAGGCCGCACGACAATCACCTCCGGTACGTGGGAGGCGAAACTCGCATAGTTGCTATCAACCGCCACGTTACGTTCGTCTCCCTGCTGACCAAACTGTCGAAGCTGTCAGGCACGTCGAATGTTACTATTAAGTACCAGCTCCCCAACGAGGACCTTGACGCGCTGATCACTGTCGCGGCTGATGAAGATATCGAGAACATGATGGAAGAGTACGATCGGCTTACCTCCGGGGACAATAAATCGGCTCGTCTCAGGCTGTTCCTGTTCCAGACGGACTTGAGCAGCATATCCAGGTCGAGTAGTATCAGCTCGATACTTGATGGTTCGATCAAGCGCGAGAACTGGTTCTTCGACGCTCTCAATGGCGGGTTAGGCCCTGGACATGGATCGTTTCTTGAACGTGGCCGGTCGGAGGTCTCGTCCATCATTTCCGAGGTGCCTGATTACTTATTCGGGTTGGATACACCGGATGAACCTGCCAAGACTAAGTCCAAAAGCATACTAAACGAGAGCGTTACGCTCTCCCGTCCAATTTCGCCTACCCCGGTTGCTTCCTCCCCGTTCAACTCCACGTCTTCAAATCTGGCCCCACCGATTCCAGATCTTCCTCCCGTGAAAACCCGGCCCGTGAACCAGGTACCACAAGCTGTCATGGATCAGAAACAGAGTGAAATGGTCCTTAATGAGAAAGTCATGGTTTCCCAACAATCTGGGTACCCGGGTGGTGGACCGGGGCAGATGTTTCATTACCCAAACCAACCGGTTCAACATGTACCTGGTATGTATTACATGCCTGATGGGAGCATCCAGGGCAGGAATGTCTCGGTTCAGCAAATGCGCCCACAGTTTGTTCAAGCGTATCCGGTTGCTCAGGGTCAAGTACCCGTTGGATATCCGGGCATGGGCCAAGTGTACAGCCCTGGAGTTAGACAGTATGAAATGGCTCCTCAGGTTTTTGCTAACAACGCGGGTCAGGCCATGTACTACGGGACTAGGAACGTGGCTGTTGTGCCAGATTCATACCCGGGGGTGGTGGTTCAGGGTGGAGAGGAAGTTCCTGGATCCGGTCCTGAGTCATTGTCCGTTCGGGTTCCCCAATTACCATAAGGCCTTTGGCTCCAGGTTCCTCAGCAGGCAATCTACAAGTGCAACTTTGATCATAAAAGGTGGAGTTTGTCTTTAATTGTTGTAATATTTGTGGATAATAGTAGTATGAAATACTTAATGATGCATATATATTTCATTTGATTGGCTTAAATTGTGTAATGAAATGTTTTTTATTTGTCTGGAAAATGTAATATAGCAGCAATATACCTATATTTCTCTGCATAAGTTTGTAATAGTATAAGAAATCTCAGGTTTTTTAATATATGGATTGAGTGGTTCTAGTTTTATGAGTTTCCCCTGAATTGCATTTGTGAATACAGATTGAGGAAGAAGAAGAAAGCTCATGATTTTCGTTGAAATCGATATATTTCACCCTTCGCGACATTGTTTCTAAGCAACGCGTGTTTGGAAGAAGGGCAATTCGCACTCTTAAAGCGCAAACAGAAGAAAAGAGAAGGAGATTTAAAGAAGCAGTATCAGCAGTTACATTATGCCACAGGCCAAACAAGAACATGTTTTCAAGGCATTACAAACCAAACTGATGAAATTGCTTCTTTGATTAATCACTGATAACTTCAACAGTGACAAATTTGATTGCATTTAGTGACCTACATTATATACATACAGAGTTTTTTGGACCTTTTTCTGTCATGAGCACCTGTAATCTTCTTGGCAAGCCCTGTCCAGATGGAACTCTAATCTTGTCCCACACCGACTTGATTCACGCATTGCGTGTTTAGCAGCAGCAGCAGCTTGGAGTAGATGTCATAAATCAGTATTGATATTCGAGGTCTTTTGCATGGTGACGAAATCAGGGGACTTGGTTGCCACAATGATGGGCGGAATATCGTTGGAGAAGTTCCCGACACATATAGTATCTCCTCTGCCATGCCAGATGCCATCGTGAACATTGTTCATCTCTAATGTTCTCGACTCCTGTTTGAGTTCACAAAATAGGATGCGTTATCAACATGAGTCACATGACTGTAGGTTAAATTGCATCGTGCTGAATATGTGAATTTATGTTGAACTTGCAATTTAACGGAGGACAACAAACCTGACATAAAGTGCAGCACGGGCAAACAAGATGGTAAGCACAGTCGTCAAAAGAACTATCGCTACCCTGTATAAGTAAATGAGTCAATTAGTTCTCGAAACTTGAAAACACGAAGAACAAAGAGTGATAGTGAGAAAAAGGCAAGTCAAATATGCAGAATCATATGCAAAATAGGAGCTTGCAGTTTGTATGTTCATTTGAATTGACCTGGTAACCTGGTCTGCAGAGTCAAATTTGGCAACATATAAAGTTTTACTTAAAATAAGTTAGTGGTAAAACAAGTACAGCTAATAGGAATGAAACCAATTAAGTGGCCTTATTTGCATTCACATGGATGATGTAGATTGATAGAAGACCACCATTATTCTCAAACTTGCCCTACCAGTTTCTTGCTAGTTCATATTCATAGCTTCGGTTTCGTACTTATATGCATTCTCACAGGGGATACTGGTGTTTTGCATCCTATCTCAACAAGTCCCCTAATGCAGTACATATACTTATGGCTATATATGCAAATGATGGACCATCCATATTGAAAGGTGCACTTACATTTATGTTGAACTTTTTCCTCATCTGCGTGCGGCAAAACCCCGCGTATGTGGCAAGCGAGAGAGTTGAAGCAATAGCCAGATACAAGAAGCATCGCTGCCTCGTGATCAGGAAGCCAACAAAGTTGGACAGTGCAGCCAATAGAAGAACCAAGTGAAAGGATGTCTGCAAAAACCATGGATCAAATAATTAAGAAGTTGCATACGATTCAAACACGGCTTTCACTTATTTCATAAGTTCATGTCATGATTGAGAAACTTATCATTTTGAACGAAAGCTACTTAAGATGCAAACTGACTCAAGGTCTATTTCGAGGCTTTTTTCGGCTTCCAAGAAACTTGGTAATATTTGCAAACTAGGCTGTTTATGGCTTATGCATAGCTTTTTCTTGAAGTGTAAAAGTTGCTTGAAATGACAATAGAAAGCAACACATGCATGATACACCTCCTTATCAGCTGGAATTGACCAACTCAAACTACATAAGAACCAGTAGACACCTAAAGACCTAATTCAAAGCAAAATCCAACGAGTCAAACCAGCACAACTTCTCCTTCAAAAAAGGATTAATTACCTGAAGAAAACAAGAACCGAATCCAGCTCGTTTCATGTTCTTCCCGAATCGATAACTCGGACAACTGCAACGAAACACAATCCAAATATAAACATCCATCGAATTCATAGGTAAAAAACCTGTAAGTTTAGCTCCACAATCCAACTCTGGAAACAGATGCAGACCAATAAACTCATTTCAAACACATACATAAATCTGCAAGCTTTAATAACACAATCCAAACATAAACTTCTCATTGAATTCATATGCAAAAAGCTGCATTTTTAGCTCCGTACTCAAACTCTGAAACATTAGGAGCAAGAAACTCATTTCAACACACACATACAAATCTGCAAGCATCAAATACAATCCACCAATCAACATAAGTTCAAAAAACAAGCAAACCCTTGAGAATTATCAAAAACACACAAACCCAACAAAACCCAAACATCAAAGAATCAAAATCCCTGACCAAAATAGAAGCCTTTTCAATCTATTCATCTTCAAAAACTGAGAAAAGGCCATAAAAAGATTCATCTTTTACATAAAACAAGAAACCCAGCTGAGAACCTTCAAAACTATCAAAAACACACAAACCCACCAAAACCCAAATCTTTCAAGAATCAAAACTCTTCACCAATACAGAATCTTTCCATTTTTTAATCTCCAATAACTGAGAAAATGCCAAAAAAAAAGGCCAAAAACTATTCATCTTCAACATAAAACTAGAACCCAGCGGAGAACCTTCAAAACTATCAAAAACACACAAACCCACCAAAACCCAAATCTTTCAAGAATCAAAACTCTTCACCAAAACAGAATCTTTTCCATTTTTTTAATCTCCAATAACTGAGAAAATGCCAAAAAAACCAAAAAAAGACTCATTTTCAACACAAAACAAGAAACCCAGCTCAAAAACCATAGCAGAACAGAAAACCAATTACCAAGTAGATTGAACAGCAAGTCCTCGATCCTCAAAGCAATCCCCAACGAGCTCCCCTTCCCACATTCGAAAAACCCCACCTCCATATCCTCCAAGATTACCACTTTCCTCATCTTCCTCCTCCTCCCCATTCAATTTCACCCATTTCCCCTCCTGCACCTGCATCGCCACCGTTGCACAGAGCATATCGAAATCCAATACCGTCACGTCCTTCTCCCCCAACAACCCCTGCTGCTCCTCCGCCGCCGCGTCGCCGCCGTCTCTCTCCGCCACCGTCATTCTGTTTCAGCTTACTTTTCCTCAAATTGGGTATCCCTAAATTGGTTGGTGCTTTCGTGTACCAATACCAATAATTTGTGTAGGATTTTGGGAAAGGCAAGCAAAGCAGGGAGAGGTTAGAGAAAGAAATGGTGAATGTTTGTTTGTTTAATATTGATGAAGAGAGAGGGAAAGGTATATACATAAATAAAATCAACGGAAATTAAATACATAAAATAATTCTTCCGTTTAATTTTATCTTTTTCGTATAATATCATACACAAATTTTGAAAATACGTACTTTTTAATGAATAAAAGTATGAAATATGTGGAATAAAACATATTGTATAAAGCACGATATATAGTAAATAAAATAAGAATAAGGGTTTATATTTATTGGTGAAAGATGATATTTAAACATATTAAAATAAAAGATTAAGATAATATTATTAAAAAATAGAGTCCAAATTATTATTCATTTGTCTCGCCAAAACGTTTTATTTGAATTTTCAATCAACAAATAAGAGAGTAGTAATTGATTTTGAATACAATATCGAATTTGAAAATTAAATATATTTATTATTTATAAAATTAGTTATTCATTAAAAAAAGTTAATGGATATGTTAAGTTTGAAATTTGAATATATTTATGAATATATATATATATAGGTGTGAAATGTCTAAAAAATCTCAAAAAGATAAGGCTCTATTATTTTTTTTTAATTGATGATTTCGAAACTAAAACTGAACTGAACTAAACTGAATATCTGAAGTGCAATATAAATTTGAATTAACTAAATCTAAATTGAACTGGACTGGACTGAGCTGAATAAATCTGAATTTAAGTTGAAAAGAATATAGTTTAGTATCTGTAAATACATTATCAAAATTTGTAAAAAAAAGTTTAGAACGGAACGGAAGTAACACTTAATTTAATGGTGGGCGCGAGTTTGATCTTTTTTATTTTTAAAGATGAACAAGTTGAGAAAAACTTGAACCACCGGATATGGAGGGCCTCGTCACATGTACTATAGGCGCATAATTGTTCTTTGGATATTATTTTATTCATTTATTTCTTCTTTTTAAAAGTTTTTGGATAATATTAATTTTATCAAGGTGTGAGGATACCAATAAGATCATGTTCAACTTCAGGGGAATATCAGATAATTGGAGTAATTTATGTGGTATTTTATTGGGTGGAGAACAAATAATATGATAAATTTGGGGTCTAAAACTTGAATATAGTTTTGGCCTTACTAATACACTAAACATACCAAGTCACATACAGAAACTAGTCCACCTAGCAATTTCTCATTAACCACTACGCCGTTCAAACTTAACTTCAAATTATCTCGTGCTTACGGTTTTTTTCTAATTCAGTTTTAACTTTCAAGGTCAAGGTGTGACTGTGCATCTGGTACAACAGTGACTAATCGCTCATACCACTATGTTTGTTCAGTCACTTGATGTGCATATGGTAGTCATTGAGATTGTTTATCCAATTCGAGTATAAGTAACTTGATTTACGACCCTTTTGAAAGATTTCATCGGAGATTAGACTTCTGTAAATTCTAATTGTCACTATAACTCTTTGTTGAGGTCCATTCAAATATTTTAATTTAAAGTACACTCATTTCAGTTCAGTTGAAATAAAGTAAGTTTTGTGAAATTTAGTTGATAAAATTATAATACGAATTGAACACGGTCCTTATAGTGGAAGTAATAAGGTTATGTCCAGTTTATCTTAATTTCAGTTCAGTTCAATTCAGATCTATTCAGTTCAGTTACGGTTTACGTAATTTTAATTTATATTTAAATTCATTTCAGTTTAATTCAATTCAGATAAGAGATTTTTAGTGAATTTAACGAGATTCAAATATTAGAAAAAGTAAAATTGAGAAGTAATGGGTTAGTAAAAGATTAGTGTGGCCCATCAGTGCAATGCAAATGGTAATTGAGAGTTGCAAAAATTGGTAGAGATGGATACTAATCTGAACTTTGTAATCTGAATTAGCAAGTGGGTGTATTAAATTAAAGAGGATGGTAAATCATTGGAACTTGATTATATGGATATGATTTGTTTGAAGACATTAAATAATATAAGGCATATGATTAATAGAGTTAAACAAGTTTTAATGAGTTGCTTTCATAACATTAAACAGCCAGCCAGCTGAATCTGACCTGTGAGTGGACCTAATTTAATAATTTTGCATGAGTTTGTATTGCATTTGTATGGTTGGTGTTTGGCTGTATAATTTCAGTGGCGCAATATAATTTATTTATGGTGTACAATAATAATGAGGGAATGATGAGTATACATTATCCTACAAGTTTTTATAATGGTTGCAGAATAATTGTATTTTTTGGAGTCATAAAAGCACTAGTAAGCAGAATAATTTGGTGGTGGATGATTGATGCCTGAAGTAGGTCAAACAGATGAAATGGTACAGTACAGAGAGAGTATGTTGTATGTCCGGACGAGTATTCGTTACGTGCGACTAATTTAGTTAACTATTATTGACGAAAGACACTAAAGACCATGGTTGGCATGTCATCATTGAAGATTGCAGGGAGGTGTCTTCGACGTTCATGAGGAATGCGTCTGTAAGGTTGACTCAGTTGGTTAAAAAAACTTTTCTCTTGGTTACAGGTTCGAATTCCATGAGAGGAGAAACTTCTGTGACTATGTCATCCTGTGCTAGAGCATGCCACACTTGTGCGGTTAACTTGGTTCGCGTAATATGCAGTCTATTGTGTGACCTAATTGAATTTATAACCAGTGCAATCCAAAAGGTAGTGGCCGCGGATTCTCAATTTTTATGGACAAAGAAGATTGCAGGGAGTTCTTTAGACTCTCCCCTAGAACATAGAAATTTGTCACACACGACATTTTGGGAACGGAAGCGCTAGTAAACTCGCAAGAATGGGACAGGAGCTTGCGGAGCTATGCCTTTGGGAAGAACCCCGCACTCCCTGCTCCAGCAATTAGAACTAGATCAAATGGACACGACACGTCGACGCCTGACCCGTGATTTTGCTTTGTCTAACCTACTCTAAGGCTTAGTTTTTTCTTTTTTTTTTTTTTACTCTAGAAAAAGAAAAAAAAAATCATTATTTAGGAGGTAGCGCGCATTCTCACAACTCTCACATTATTTACTTTGTTTTATTATTACGTCTACAAAATTCGAACAACTAAACTAGTATACTGTTTGAGTCATCTCAATACTAAAGTTCTTACCTATTCAAATTATAAATAAAAAACATAGTATATTATTATTATTATTATTATTATTATTATTATTTTTTTTTTTTTTTTTTTTTTTGGGGTATAACATGTGAATTTTGGGGTAAGTTGTGGTGGTATTGAGAGAGGACGTGTGAGAACTCGT